>PVKP010011524.1:0-61179 GCA_004027715.1 Plecturocebus donacophilus | reverse complement strand
AAAAAAAAAAGATGAGGCCCCGCCTTCTCCCAGATGCTGCAGTGGACCAGGAGCTGCACTGACAGAAGGGGTGGGCACCATGCAGAGATTAGCTGCCATTTTTCCATACCACTTCCCAGAGTGCATGGCACGATGAAGACTTATTGAACTGCACCTAAGCATATCAATAACCCAGAGATAGTCTGGACGTTTGTCCCCTTCAAACCTCATGTTGAAATTTGATCACTAACGTCGGAGGTGAGGTAGGATGGGAGGTGTCTGGGTCATGGGTGAAGATCCCTCATGAACATCTTGGTGCAGTCCTTGAGGTAAGGAGTGAGTTCTCTCTCTATTCGTTCCATGAGGACTGAGTGTTTAAAGAGCCTGGCCCCACCCCACCCCTCGCTTCCATTCTCACCATGGGATCTCTGCACATGCCAGCGTCCCTTCCCTTTCCACCATGCGTGGAAGCGGCCTGAACCCCGGAATCAGCCTCAATCACCAGGTGCAGATGCCGGCGCCATGCTTCTTGCACAGCCTGCAGAACCGCAAGCCAAAGAGACCCCTTTTGTGCATTGCCCAGCCTCAGACATTCCTTTGCAACAGCACAAACAGACGAAGACGCCCAGGTTCTTCTCCCAGGACGCTATGATGCTATGGCAGCCCCACTTCTGTGAGGCTAGCTTATCTCTGGCCCCATCACTTGGGTCATTTGATTTGCCCACTTCACAGATAGCTCCCTCCCCACCTGAAACAGACCATAGATGGTTGGCACTGCTTGGTTTGTCCTGCCACGTGATCACAATTCTTCATCTCTTCCGGAAGCTTCTAAAAAAATATCTGGGCCTTGGCCGGGCACATTAACTCACACCTGTAATCTCAGCACTTTAGGGTCCAAGGCAGGCAGATTACAAGGTCAAGAGATCAAGACCGTCCTGGCCAGCATGGTGAAACTCCATCTCTACTAAAAATACAAAAAGTAGCTGGGCGTGGTGGTGGGCACCTGTAGTCCCAGCTACTCGGGAGGCTGAGACAGGAGAATTGCTTAAACCCAGGAGGCGGAGGTTGCAGTGAGCCAAGATCAGGGCCACTGCACTCCAGCCTGGAGACAGAGTGAGATTTCGTCTCAAAAAAACTAAAATAAAATCAAAATATCTGGGCCTTAAAACCACTCACCCTTGCTAGATTTTTTTTTCCTTTGTGCATTTTTTCCATTTTAATAAGAAAGAGGAGAGCAGATAAACTCATAGGATCAATTCTCATTGCAGAAATAAGAGCCTAATTAATTTTGGAAATGGAATTCTTACTGAATAAAACAATACCCGTCCATTCTGTTACAACCCATCTTGGGGAAGACAGCCTGTCTACTCACAGGGAGAACCAGGGGAAGCCCAGGTGGTCTTGGCTCATTCGCTCCAGGCATCTCGTCTTGGTCAATGCCACAGTCCTCTTCCAGGTGCCCTCCCTGCAATTTGGTAGGCTTGGTTCTCTCTCGCCAGGCTCTCACCTGCTGTCCTGACACCAACCTTCACGACTTTCCACACTGCCCCCTGGCCACCACCTCTGGCTGCTGGGAGGCACCTACCCCAGCACCCACCACAACCCTGTGTCAAATCAAAGACCCCCCACAATGCTCTCTGTCTCTAACAAAGTTTCCTCTAGGAAAGCACTTCTTAGATTTATAATTGTGGAGTCAGGAAGAAAACGTGAAGGGTTCGAGTATCTTTTCTGGGGCATATGAGGAAAACAGTTCAAGATTTCCAATAGTAGTAAAAACATCAAACAGATATCTCAGAGGTTTATACGAACCAGACAATGAACTAAGTTTATTATTATATCGCATCTTATTTGACTCCCAAAAGAGCTTTGTGATGTAGAGACTGTCATAGGCGAGGAGTCTTGTTGCCTGTAGAAAGTCTCCCTTAAACTCACCTTTCCGTGCTGTTCTGTATGGGAGCAGACAAGTGCTGCGTGACTCTGTCCATCTAGGGAGACTGCAAGGACTGCGTGTCGTTTCAGAGTTGCAGCCTCCAGAGGCCCCAGCACTGGATCACACATACAGTAAGTATCCAGTGAACGACTGCTGCAGGAATTGTCACAGAGGTCACCTGTGACCCTTGGGTGGGCCGGGTGCAGAGTGACACTATCAAGAGTTATTGGAGCAGCTTACAGGCAAACTGTATCTCCTTTAAAACTTACGTTGATGATAAACATGAAAATTGAGACTGTCAGTTTAATTTTATGCATTTAACTTTGCAGATTAAGTTCCATTATAATAGAAATGTGCAGTAAGTAAGATAGTTGGAAGCCCAGGAGAATGACTAGTATGACTATAGCAATAGTTAATATTTTTAAAAATTCCAGTGCAACCCAAGGATTTTCCTGCTCCCATAGGAGAGATTTGGCCCCTTCTTGAATGTTCAGACATCCCAAATCATGTGCTTAACATGCAAGCTAAAAATCCATCTAAAATTAGATCTGCCTAACAGTGAATAAAAGGCATTCCAAAGAAAGGTTTTCAACAAAATAACTTTAAAATGTCCATATGTTTAACTTGGCTTCAAGTTGCAAAATATCACAGTGTTATATGCTGTTAATGGTGTAAACTTATATGGGCTTTTCAGCTGACCCAAAAGCAAAGGAGAAAAAAGTAAGTGAAGCAAAAATGAGGTAAAAGATCAAGATATGTGGAAAGAAATACTCAAAATATTTATTTTTAAAAACAATTCAGGTGACTTCACTGTCCGTATTGCAAAACATTGTACTGATTTTTCAGAAAGGTATTAGGTTCCCAGTATGATTTAGGGCAGCAGTACAGACATCTGGTTGGCAGAGAAGCCAAGCATACATTCCTGCAAAGTTTTTAGTCTCCCAGTCATTCTGTTTTCTCCCTGCAAAATTAACAATAGAGACCCATGAGGTGGAGAATGAAAGACTCCCTAGCACATCAATAACTTTTTATTTCTTTGATGAAATACAGAGTGTAGTGATCAGGGATTCTCACCAATGATCTCCTGATAGGAATTCTTCTACACCTATCTACTATTTTCAATACTTTAATTCTCTACAAATACGTATTTACTACAAAAACTTGGGAAATTATTAGCTGGGCATGTAGTATGTGCCTGTAGTCCTGGCTACTCAGGAGGCGGGAGCAGGAGGACAATTCAAGACCAAGAGTTCAAGGTTACAAGGAGTTGTGATTGTGCTACTGCACTCCAGACTGGGTGACAGAGAGAGATCCTATGTCTTCAAAAAAAAAAAAAAAAAGGAAAATACCAAGTAGTATAAAAATTGTCTAATGTTTCCACTTTTAGGAACTGTAGAATAAACAGCTCCTGTCAGCCCTTCAGCTAAGAAGTAGAAAAGCTGGACCACAAAACCTGTTGGAAGACATCAGCCAGCTAAGAGAGCAAAGAAACATTGTAAGGCACAGATCCAGGAAAAGAAAGAAAATCAGCCCAGCTTTTCTCCAGGGTCAAATTCCAGAAGAAAAGGATAAGAAACTAGGCAGGGCTTTGGATTTACCCCTGTGAAGAGGACAATTTAGTCTGCCAAGGAGGGAGTTTTTTTTGGGGGGGGAGGAAATCTGAAGATTGTAGAGTATGAGTGAACCAGAAATAAATAATTCTGGCAATGATCACACCCAATTTTATCTCAAATCCTGATAGGGTAAAGGTAGCCTGGGATTGCTAACACCTCTAGCCATCTTCCAGAAATAGATGTAAATCCTCTTGGAAAAAAACAGTAGCATCCTATATCTCACTTATCTTTCCAATTTTTCACATACCACATCTGGAAATAAATGAAAAGTAACCAGGTTTATGGGAAGACAAGAAAAAAATAAGTGATCAAAACCAAGGGAAGCAACAGACGAAAGAAATGGACCCAAACAGGATTCAGATAATTGGGCAATTAGACATAAAATTTAAAATAACTAATACTAATACACTTAAGTAACAAAAGACAAAATGAAAAAATTTGGCAAAGAACCTGAAGCTTTTAAAAAATAGAAATCATAGAAATGATCAAATAAAATCAACACAAGGAAACAATGAATGAATTTAATAGTAGATTAGATACAGTTAAAGAGAGAATTAGAGAACTTAAAGAGCAGAAGAAAATCTCTAAATGGAAACACAGAGAAGGAAAAGGAAGAATAAAGGAAAAGTGTGTAGGACAAGGTGTAGAGATCTAAGATGTAAATGGGCTCCCAGAGACAGAAAAGTGAGAAAATGTGGCAGAACTTCTGCAAATACAGGATGTATTTAATCGCATGGGATCTCCAAAAAGTCTGAAAACATAGACAAATGTATACAATGTTTTCAAGGACATTTAATCTGTAAAAACCAAAATATGCCTTCATTTTCAAACCAATGGATACCCTATAGATTTAAGACTATCAACAACAAAAAGCAGTGGAAAGAAGAGCAAAAAAATAGTATATAAAAGTTGCATCCTTTGACAAAGTAGAAAACCGTTGGGAGAAAACAAGAATAAGTTCATTGACTGATTTACAGTAAAAATAGGTGATAATAGGTGGGAGTCAAAGCATATAATTAACACTGACAAACCAAATCCTAGAAGCCTAAATAATAAAAGAGGGGAGGACTGCAGACACAATATAAAGGTATAAAATATGTAAATATACACATTAGATAAATATTCAAGTATAATGGTATCCATAAAGTTATATGAAAATACTATCTTTCCTAAATACCAAATGAATAACAAAACAAAAACAAACAGGACAAATTAAAACAGACAGCGTGGTAAAAGAGCTCAAGTACATAGAATGTATTTTACGTGGTGCGTATATATTGAATAACAGGACAGAGCTGGAGCCTGTCCTGTGATCACAGTGATAAGTTTAAAAGGCTTAATTTATTAATTCTCTAGGGAAAATATTTTAAGACTAGCTCACAAAACAGAGGCCCGTTCTGTACAGTATATAAAACATGCCTAAAAGAACATTATTCTGAAAAGCTGAAAACAGCAGGGACTATGCAAACAGAAAGAAAGCAGGGGTTGTGCTCTTGATACAGGAGGAGGTAGAATTCAGGCCACACAACCTTAAATGAGACAAAAATGACTATTCCTAATTCTAAAAGCTGCCGTTCAGAATGAAGGTTACAATTTGAATATTCATGTTCCAAACGAGGTGACAGAGCTCATAAATAGAAACTGCAGGGGAGGCAGGAAGAAAGACAGAGAAACAAATAAACACAAACAAAATTTATATTAGCGTGTTTCTATTTTATTCAAAGACATTAACGTGCCATTCTCAGCTCAAGAGAGGTTAAATGAACAACAACAAATCAGTAAGGGTCTCGAAAGCCTAAACAATCCACTCAGCCAGGTGTACAGACATCCATCTCAGCAGTAGAGAAAGTGCGTGAATGCAAACATTCTTGAAAAGCGCCCATTCTTGAAGGGTGACTTTTGCTATGTAGCAGAGCTCAATAAATTTCAGAAAATAGAATTAGTACAGTATTTTCTGCTCTCAATGAAACAAGACTCAAAACTAATAATAAAAAGGCCTTTCTACTGGACAATTAGAAAAACCTGTCAATTAAAAATTCTAAGGTCAAAGAGCAAAAACAAACCTAAATTGGAGAATTTCTAAAAAATGATGATAATGGAAAAGCCACAGTAAAATCAATAGGAAAAGAATCAAAGCAGTAATCAGAAGAAACCTCATAGTTTAATGTTTAAATTACTAACAGGATGAAAATGAAGTAGATTAAATATTCTATCCTTTGAGTCAGAATAAGAAAAAGAAAGCAATCTAAAAGAAAGGAGAAAGAAGGAAATAATAAAGATAGAATCCAAAATTAATTAGTTGGGGAAAAAAATTTTAATGAAACTAATAAATACATTTAAAGGCCAGTTATTTGAAAAAAGAAAAAAAAAGACAAACTACAAGCTAGCTTAATCATGAAAAGGTAAGAAACACAAACACTCAAAATAAGAAATGACAAGGGTGAAATAACCATTAAAATAAAAGAATTTATTTAATTAAATTACTTGGCAAAACTCTATGCAAATAAATTTGAAAATCTCAAAGTTGGGATAACTTCCTAGGAAAACATGATTTATCAAGATTAATCCTATTAGAGATGGTTTAAATAGACCATTCCACAGATGAAATATAGAAGGTTATCAGAGAACTAAACCACAAATAGCAGCAGGCAGGCCCGCCCTGATGGCTTTGCAGGGAATTCCACCAAACTGTCAAAGACCAGACAATTCTAATACTGCTTAAATTGTTCCGAACACCAAAAAATAAAAATTAAAAAACAACTTGCAAATTATTTTTTTAAAATATAACTTTTTTTTTTGAGACGGAGTATGGCTCTCTCTCCCAGACTGGAGTTCAGTGGCACAATCTCGGTGTAATGTAACTTCCATCTAACAGGTTCAAGTAATTCTCCTGCCTCAGGCTCCAGAGAAGCTGGGATTACAGGTGCCTGCCACCACACCCAGCTAATTTTTGTATTTGTAGTAGAGATGGGTTTTCACCATGTTGGGCAGGCTGGTCTTGAACCCCTGACATCGAGTGATCTGCCTGCCTCGGCCTCCTAAAGTGCTGGCATTACAGGCGTGAGCCACCACACCCAGCCTTTATGAAATATAACATTGATAGCGACCAATGAAGTATGTATTATCAGCCCCCAAGTCCAACAATCTACTTAATGGACAAACGCTGGATGTATTTTCCCCAGAATCAGAGCAAAGGCAAGAGTGTGGTCTAGTTCACAACAGCATGGCAGTGCATCACAAGGTATTAGGTAACACAACGAGTTTAGAAAAGAACTATTAATAGTACCACTTATCATCTTTATCTGTAGATGATGCAATGGTACACCTGGAAAACTCAAGGGAATCAACAATGAAACAAACACAGATGATGAAAAGATTCATTTACGTGTCAGGCAAAATTAATACATTACATACATACAGTCATCAGAAAATACAAATACCCAAAAAATTACAATAATGCCAAAGGTAAAATTTAGGAAAATTTAACAAAAATGTGCAAAATGAGAGAAACCTTTAAATACACCCAAAAGATACAAAGTAGAATTGGGGGCAAATGGAACAATACGTTGTTTGGGGATTTTTGTCTTAACCATTCATAAAGCTGAAAGCTACCATTGAGAATGAAGACTACAATTTGAATATCCATGTTCAAAGGACGAAAAGAACCACACCCACTTAAAGTGCGTTCAGTCCTTGCACTGTTAATGGCTGTGCTGCATATAGTTCTGCAGAGACTCTTGATATGTATTGCGAGATAAAAGGAAAGGCCTGGCATTGGTGGGAACCACGATTTTCAACACTAAATAAAGAAGAGATGGATTGAAAATCAGTAAGATTAAGACCTTTATAGACCTGAATTTACATGGAAACAATCAGTCATGATATATTTTAGCCTTAAAATGTATCTATTTCTGCTAACTCCTTCCTGGTTCACCACACTAGGGATAAGTCACAAAATTACCCTACTAGGAATGGACTGGACCCCTGAAGAGAAAAAAGGGACTCTAGCCCAAAGGAGCTGCAGAACTTAGCCACTAGGTACCAGCAAGGTCAGCAGAAGACATAGAGGACAGAACCCCAGGGTGCTGGATCCAGGGTGGGAGAACATGGGTTGGCCAAGGGAGAGTTTATTCATCTGGGAGCATCGTCCTTGATCCAGTGATCAGCATTCTGGCAAGGCCCCAGGAGACAGTGCTAACGTGCTGCTGGGTTGACTCTTGGGAGCCTGGAGAAAGCAACGACCCATAAACTAAATGCAGCAGAAATCTAGAACCACAGTACCAGAGCATGGAAGAAGGGATCAAAAAATTCAGAGAAATGGCCATGCCAGAGGGGACCTGCTACTCGAGGCCAGAAAGTCCCCACTGACTGCTCAGCAGGAAGGTGCTGGGGACATCTCGTTTACCAACAAGGGATGAAGCAATGCAGGGGCATCAGCTCGCTGAGGAGCTCAGGGGAGGTTGGGCTGACAGCAGGAGGTGCAGGACGAGGCTCCCATACAGTGAGGATGACAGAGTCATGAAATAGCAGAGGCCAGGTGGGGGCAGGGAGACCCAAAGCCATGTGGGAAAGGGGAAGGTCGGGCACTGAGAGGGCGGTGGGACTCTGTGTCTGGGCTGACATTGATGCCAGGGGACCTGAAACATGCTCATCTGTTCAAGTGAGAGCAACTGGAGGCCAGGTAATGAAGGAAGCTCCGGCCCAGCTATGCATCACAGGGAGTTCTTGGGTCCACCCAAGAGTCACCTCCCTCCTTCTCAAACCCATGATTGGAATGGACACACTTGGTCATTGGCACCACCTGGTACTGGCTCTCTGGCCAATGGATAACAGCTGTCACGGCGTAGGGAAAGTGAGTAGAAGCCGTGGAAACATTCCCCCTCCCCAGCCAAGACAGTAAGTTAAAAATCGTACTGCATCCTGGGAACACAGAAATGTCTGCCACTGTCAGATACCTAAAAGATCAGGAGTGTGGGCCTCTTCCTACCCCCATTGAATCCACCAGTCTGGCCCCTCTGGAAGCTCACACCATCGAGAACTTCAGGGGCTCCCACAGACCCAACCAAGCCCTACCCCCAGCTGCAGCTGCTGGGCCAGACGCAGTATCTTTGCCAGAGCAGAACAGCAGGGCTGTAGGTGGGGAGAAGGCAGGCTCCACCCAGGCGAGTGTGTCCGGTCCCAGTCTCAGAAAGGAGGATGCAAAGCAGTTGGCCTTCGTGTGAAGGGACAGCAGCAGCATCTAAGGTCTTGCCCCATTACCATTGTCCCACGCTCTGCCATAACATACATCACCTGGCCATTCTGCAGAAGCCCATAGCCCCCAGCCAGCATCAGTCTTTGAGTGCTCAGGGAGAGTTCAAGCTACCCATATGGGATATGGCATCCCCTCACTGCAGACCCAAAATCCATTTTCCAGCAAACCAGGAGTGAGAATGGAATGCACAGGGAGGCTGAAAGATCGGCTTGGAGAAGACACCCTTGGAGCCAGACTCCAACCTCCAGGATCCAGCACAGACCACACTGACATCCAGTCCATGGCGCGCCGTGCCTGGGAGGCAGGAAGCATAGACCCGGGAAGCAAGGCACAGGAGTCAGGACGGTGCACCCAGGGCAGGTGTGCTTGCTCTTCCTGCACACCTGGGAGGCAGGGGCGGGGAACGGAGGGTTCTAGAGTCATCCAGAAGGTGCGGAGTTAAGACCTGGGGGGCTGGAGACCAGGGTTGAGGGGAGACTCGAGGCATGGTGGGACTCTACTGTGTCTGCCCCCACCCTCGATGCCTGAAGCCACACCCCTCCCACCTGGAGCCTGTGAGGACTGGGGCCACCTCAGCTTGAGTCTGTGTTTGCTGAACCCCCATGGTCTGACCTTCAGGTCACCTGCAAAATGGGCTCAGAACCAGCCAGGTTTCACAGCGGGCCTCGCCCCAGCCCTGTCCTCACCCTGTTCCCTCATTTTCCCAGTGGTCAGTGGATGCCTGGCTGAGTCCCCCGGTGTGTCCTGCTTGGCTATTTAGGGAAAGGATGCCAGCTGCCCCAGCAGGGTACAAGGCTGAGATGCAGATGAGGACCAGGTCATGAGGGCCTTGGAGGCCAGGCTGAAAGTGTGACCTTTGTCCACTAACAGTGGGAAGTTTCCAAGGTAGTGCAGCAGAATGGAGATCCCCAGCTGTTTCTTTGAACAATTATTCTGGAAGGAGTGAAGTGGACATCAGAGGCTGGGACCCATCAGGAGGCAGGGAGGTAATGGCCTGTGCAGCACAGTGGGGTGGGAGCCAGGCAGGAAGGCCAGCGCTGCTGGGACACCCGTGGAGAGCTTTGCAGGCCACGAGGATGGTGGGACACGGTGGAGGAGGCATGGGTCACCTTCGGTGATGGAGAGAGGCTTGTGCAAGAGGACGATGACTGAGTGTTAGCATCAGGAAGAACCCGGCCCCTCAGATGGAGTGACCCAGCAGGCGGGTCTGTAGCCCAGGAAGACCCTCAGGGCTGGAGGAGCCTCCAGGGGATGCTGCCTGTCCCGAAAGGAAGGTCAGAATCCAGAAGCCAGTGACCACCTGGGAGCCTAGAGAAGGTCCACGGCACCCCACAGTGGGTCCAGCCCCGCCTTGTCCCTGGCGCCCTCCGTCCTGAGTGGCGTCCTCCGTCCTGACTGTGGTCCGCCTCCAGGTAGGTCTCGCCGCTCCGGCCTGCAGCTGCAGCTGGGGCACACGTGCGTCTGCCTGGCTGCCTCCTTCCTGGGAGCTTTGCTGTTTCTTCTCCTGCGAGCTGTTTTCACGCAGACCCACTGGAAGATTTGTTGTGTTTGTTACATTACTATGAATTTCTTTTATTTTTACAGAAACAGGATCCAATTGAAGCCAGACCTTGGAAAAAGTATATGAGAGGCCTCCTCAGCCTTCCTCCCCCTCCCCAAATGCTGACTCTCTCAGGTCCTCTCTGGCCGCCCAGATGTTCCTGACCCCCAACTCCACATCAAAGCTCAGGATGCCTTGTTCGCGTTAAACCGCCAGGGCCATGAATTGGTTGGTGCCCACCTGGAGTAGCAGCTGCCTCTCATCGTCACATCCTCCTCCTCCTGGCAATGCCATCTCCCTCCAGGTCTATGAGTCCATACTGATTCTAGGAACTCTGATTATTATATTGATTATTATGAACTGGACATAGATGCACTCCGCCAGGTATGAGTGTCACCTGCCGCGTGGGTGTTGCAGCATGCCAGGCATGGACAAGGCATGAGAAAATGCCGGAAATACCACAGCCAAAAGGGACTTCCCATGTTGGGCCTCAGGACGCCAGTCCTCTGGGTAGAGAGGCAGTCCAGGCATGTGCAGCCAGGGCCACATGGGGAAAACACAGACAGTGACAGGCCCTGAGTTCTGTGCTGCTTTTCTTTATTTTAGTTTAGTTATTTTATCAAGACGGAGTCTTGCTCTGTTGGCCAGGCTGGAGTGCAGTGGCACAGTCTTGGCTCACCACAACCTCCACCCACAGGGTTTTAGCGATTCTCTTACCTCAGCCTCCCAAGTAGCTGGGATTACAGGCACCCACCTCCACGCCCAGATATTTTTTGTGTGTGTGTATGTTTAGTAGAGACAGGATTTCACCATGTTGGCCAGGCTGGTCTTGAACTCCTGACCTCAGGTGATCCACCTGCCTTAGCTTCCCAACGGTGCTGCTTTTCATGGCAGCACCCTCCAATCTGTAGCAAGCCCCAGTGTGGACAGAGTGGAAGACACACATGAAGCCTGGAATGCATGTGCAAACGTACTCTTGAACACATCTGCTCAGAAGTACCCAGAGCCATGTTGAAAGCTCGAGGAAAATGAGGGTGTGGGTGGCCTGGGGCCATCTGGGGAGGCCGCGTGGTGCCCTCCTCCCACTCACTTGCCTGTGCAAGGCTGGCAGAAGGTGGGGAAGGCCACAGGTAGGAAAGAAGCTGCTGCTGTGTGGGCTAGAGGCCAGCCAGTGAGCTCGGCAGCGTGGACGTGGGACCTGTGGCCCCACAGAGAGCTTCACTTTAGGTCACGCTCTGCAGACACTGACATGAGGCAGGATTCTTGTACATGTGTTCAAGGAGAGACTGCTCCTGGCGGTGGCCGGGGAGGGGCCAGGGAAGCAGAACAGGAGGAGAGAAGCCAAGCCAGGCTGCCACTTCCAGCACAGGCCCCGCCCAGCCGGACCCTTTGGGCAGCACTGGGGCACAAGCTACTCTGTCATTCACACCCTCGGTCACAGAGCTTGTCCCTCGAGCAGGGGAGCTGGGATGCTTCACCCACAGGCAGCTGAGGGCGTAACCCCCTAGGCCCTTTGGCTCCAATAGTTCAAGGGCAGTTTGAGGAGCAGCAGGGGCTACGGTGGAAGAAACACCCACAGAAGCTGAGGGAGAGGCGCCCCGGGCCAGGGAGAGTGATGCGGGGGAACTGGGCAGAGCGCACTGCGTCTGTCTGCTGCACATGTCTACATGCACACAGATGCATGGTCTGTGTCATCGACACGTACACAGACATGCTGCCAGCATACTCTGCATGTGCACAGACATGATCCTGTGCCTATATGTACACAGCCCTGCTGCCTGCACCATCTACACGTACACAGACACACCCCCAGCATATTCTACATGTACACAGACATGATTCATGTGTCTGTGTACACACAGACATGCCTGCACCATCTACACGTACACAGACACCACCAGTGTATTCTGCATGTACACAGATGTGATTCATGTGGCTGTATGTACACAGACATGCTGCCTGCACCATCTACACATACACAGACACATCACCAGCATATTCTGCATGTACACAGACATGATTCATGTGCCTGTGTGCACAGAGACATGCCTGCACCATCTACATGTACACAGACACCACCGGCATATTCTGCGTGTACACAGACATGATTCATGTGCCTGTATGTACACAGACATACTGCCTGCACCATCTACACATACAAAGACACGCTGCCCGCATACTCTGCATGTGCACAGACATTATTCATGTGCCTATATGTACACAGCCCTGCCGCCTGTGTCTCTACATGTACATGGTCATGCTGCCCGCATTGTCTGCTTGTACACCAACATGCTGCCTGTGTCTGTGGGTGAGACAGAGTCACAGGCTGTGTCACTCAAGTGTCTCACTCACTCCAGGAGGAGACCGTGAGTGCAGGGAGAGCAGGTCCCCCCGCAAGTCCTCCCAGGCTCACTTTGTGGTCCTGGCTGGCCCCTTCTTGGGCTATGTCCACTATTCTTGGGGAACTTATCAATCTGGTAGGCAGGAGTGAGGGAGCCGTCCAGCTGGCACAGATGTCACACTCCCTAGTGGGGCAGCGTCGATGGGGAAGCACTTTTCCACTCCTCACTGCTTAGCGTCTACACGGATGCTTGCACCTTCATCAGGCTCGCCTCCCTCATTCTCCTGTGCCACACAGCGGTGACCAGGCCGACAGGGCTGACTGCGAGCTGCAGAGACCCCAGGCAGGAGTGGCCCTGGAGCTGCACAGCCTTCACACTGTGTCTCGAAAGTTCCCAGGGAGGGCTCATTCCTGTGGTGTTTGCACATTCACAGTGTAGACAAGCTGGAAGGAACTATTCGGATGAAGTCATCAGAGTCAATGGTGCAGGCAGTCATTGGGTGCTGTCTTGCCAGGAACACAGATAGCCCAACCCATGCTGGGGTCTGTGTGCTTAAGAGCGTCTAAACTTTGTTGAGAGTACTTTACTGTTCCCTTTTGCTTGGGAATTTACTTGAAACAGTCAAATCTCCTTGTAAAATGCATTGTTTGACAACCCTACTGAGGGCCAGGCCACTTGACCTGTCCGAGATGCCTGGGAAACCCGGTGTTCCCACCTTCACACCTTCTGACGCTGGCCCAGCCATTTCAGCATCATCAATCGCCACTCTGCTTGGTACAGGAAGTCTTGACTATGATCATTTTTGTAGTTGGAGTTTGTTTTTTGTGAGGGCTATAGTTTTGCTCCGGTGTGACTCTGTATATTGACAAGGAGGCATTTTGGAAGTGGTCACTAGATGAAAGTATGCCCTGTGCTCTGATGATGCTACCCTGAAGTCCCCAGCAGGGGCCAGGTTCCTGGGGACAGGACTCATAGGATGCTGTTTGATCTCCTGCTCCAGACCCAGAATCTTCACTGTGGCAGGAGGAGGAGGCAGTCCGTTCAGATGCCTACATGTAATAAGAACTGGGCTCAGAAACAGGCTTCTTTGGACTGAGCTGCACTCTGAGCACCTCTGTAAACCTCTCCCCTCACTGCCCACTCACCTGAGGGGGCCAATCCCAAGAAAAGCTTTGCTCCATGAGAGGCTCAAGGCCAGGGATTCACATCGCCATGTGCAGAAGCTTCGAAAGCCCAAGGAAGGAGCCCCTCCCCATTCCTCTTCTTCCCCTCCCAGGGACCCCTGTGGGAGGCAGAGGCCCAGCCAAGACCTTGCCCACTCCAGGGACGAGTATGTAGGAGGTTTGGTGCCATCCAGGGAGGGCAGGCCCACTGGGTAGGAAGTCCTCTGAGCTTTGTCCCAGTGCCCCTGGGCACACATGGAGTCCCTACCCTGAAGACCAACTGTGGGGTCACAGAGTGAGAGCAAATCCAGCAGGCCTCATCCATCCATGCCCAGGGGTGACCTGCCCTTAGGGGCTGGTGCTCAGAGGAGCCAGGAGACCAGGAGCGAAGGGGGCAGGAAGTTGAGACTTGGTAGTATCGGGCAGGAGGGAGGGTGTGGCCATCTGCCTGTGCTTCCAGAAGGGCCCAGGTACATGTGAAAGGCCACCATGTGACAGACCAGCCAGAGACCGTCCTGGCTGTGCCTACGCTCCAGCTTCCTCCATCCTCTGACCAGGTCCCAGGTGCCTTTGACATTGCACCAGCCACTGACCAGGGCAGTCATCAAGATGAATGGGAGACAGCATCCCGTGGGGCCACAGACTCCTGTGCTTATGGGCGGTGACGGCGGCTCTGCCTGTCCATCCTGTTGGCAGGAATTAGCCAGGAGGTCCATCAGAGATGACCCTGCCTCCAACCACAGAGCCCTCAAGAAAAGTCCTGCAGACTCGAGGTGCAGGGCGGAATGAGGCACTCAGCCAACCCTGGTTCCAGGCCTGAAAGGGAGAACGTGTCACATCCACAGAAGCTCACGCCTGGCACCCGATGCATGCAGGCACATAAAGACCTTCTCTTCGGATGTGACCATGACAGTACAGACTCTACAGACATTTTATCCCCAGAAACGTAGCCATCAGCAGGGATAAAAACAGAAAGGCTGCTGTCTAACTGCAGAGGATAAAGGCAAGTCAAGCATGGCCACCTAAAAAGAGAGAAAAGGGAAAGGCAAAAAAGCAAGAAAAAATTCAAACAGAAAACAAAAAGCAAGAGGACAGAGATGGGAACAGCTGTGCCAGAATTAAAACTGAAAATGTCTGCGCTAACTGACAAGGCTTCATATTGGACGGAAAATCACATCCATAAGCACAGAATGGCCCAGAAACCTTGAAGATAAAAAGATGGGTAAAGGTTTGCTCTGTCAAACACAAATAACATAAATAAGATGGTAACACAATAGACAGTGGAGTCAAGTTCAAGGAGGAAAGCGCAGAATGGGGCTGACACTTCCTGATACAAATGCTGGGAGCCAACAGGATGTGAAGCGTGAATCTCACACAGCTTCAGAGGCCAACCCAGCCGCCACGAGGTGCCTGGCCATAGGGGAACCCACGAGCATCACAGGCAACTTGGAGCTGTTACTGCTGCATTCCTCCAGGAGATGATGGAGCAGGTGGGTGGTGAGTTGTGGCATTTCGACAGCTCCTTATCCGTGGGCCGTTAACCTGAGCAGCCCAGGCCTGCAACCTTCCAAAGAGGAGACCCACTGAAGCCCACAAGAATGTCCAAGCTGAGATCTTGGGAAGGTTTCAGAACGGGAACTCCTAATATTTCTAGCTCACTGATACACTTGCCCACAGCTTCGGATGGATGACAGCACTGTCCCCGGCAGGGAGGCACTTGGGATAATACCGAGATTCTGCACTATTCAGTAGTTACCAGCATAGCAGGGCTGCGATGGGGAAGTGCAGGGAGCCTGTCCCGTTTTGGGGGTAGACCCAGAAGGCCATGGGATCCACCTACTGTGGGGTGCATGCATGGAAGGGGGTGCCCCCACTGAGGGAGAGCCCACAGGGGCTGCCCTGAGAAGAGCAGGACCCCATAGGGTGCTGTTTGATCCCACAGGCAGCTTTGAACTGTGCAGAACAAGAGGTGCCGTGGGATGTTCAACCTCAGGTGAGCAGCAGGAGGTGGTGACCGGGGCCTGGGATGGCCGGATTGGAACCATTCAGGTGGGGAACCCCACGGTGAGGGAACCAGAGGCAGGCCGGCCCCATGGCCCAGGAAAGAGCTCATTTAGCTGGAGTGGAAGCAGCTCACACCGGCCCGGGAAGGAAGCAGTGACCCTCCTGCTAGGATCCCAGTGCTTAGCCCTCAACCCCAAATAACAGGAGGGGTAGAGAGCAATGGCGGCAGGAAGTTGGGGGGCAGAGGACATCATGAACATGCTGGGAGCTTTGAGAGAACTTCTGGAGCCAGAGGAGAAGGACTAGCTCAGAGAACTGATGGTGAAAGTGTTCCTCCATCCCCTGCACCTGTGCTCACACCACACTCAGTCACCCAACCTATGAGTCTGTTAAGTATTCCTGGTTTGGGTCATAGTCCCTTGTAATGCAAGATGTCACCACTGAGGGAAGCTGGGAGATGGACCGTGGGACCTTTCTGTGTCATTTTTGCAACTTCTTCTGAGTCTTAAAAATAGTTCAAAAGGAAAGTGTTAACAAATTCATTAAGTAGAAATTAATTTAGCAAAGTATCTCATGTAACAATGCAGATGCCTCCATAGTGGTCAAGATCTGTCAGTTGTTTGCACACTAGTGTGAATTAGCTGGTTAGGACTAATTTTAGCTATGAAACCAAATGAAGTACTGGATGGGGGAGGATTTGAACACACTCATATTCAAGCTGGGGATATCCTGCGGGCCGGACTGAGAGCTGTCGTCACTGGGGCTGAGGGTTAGGGCAAGCTCTAAGCCCTGGGGCAGAGACCCTGGGAGGGAGAAGGGCCTGGGCTCTGACCTGAAGGAATGAGTTCCCTCCCAAAGCTCTTTCACCTCTACCCATTTTGCAAAAGGGTCCCAGGCCCTGGCAGAAAATGAGCTGCACCCACAGAGCTTTGTTCTCTGGATCAGGAGTTTCGTTTGTTTCATGGGCAGCCTGGAACCAGAAAAAGCTACTTGTTCCACCCAATTTGACTATGGGCAGCAAGTTTGTATTCACGTTCAATGACCGCTGCTCAGCTCCCTTCGGGAAAACAACCCTCAGCGACTTGGGAATGGCTCCCGGTCTGTGTTGGCCTCTGTCAGAGCCCTTGGGGGGCTGGGGGGCTGCAGTAACGGCCTGAGACTCAGCCTCCTGGCACCCCAAGCCGGGCGGGCTCTCACACAGCCTTGACTTTCTGGGGAGCAGCTTGAGCAAGCTCTACAGGACATATGTTTTTCTTCTGCTTGCAGAGGAAAGAGGCTTGGATTAAGTTTTAGATTTATTTCAAATGCCTCTGTCATGAGACTTACACAATTTTTATTTTCCAGCTTTAAAACAAGCTTTAAAGTTTGAGACTGTATTTGAGCAAAGAAAATGCTTTCCTTCTTCGTTATGTGTTTTGCCATTTATTGAACACCTAAGCAAAAGCCAATTGACAAAGATCCAAATATTTACCCTCCAGTGACAGAGGCCCAGCCAGAGTGTGCCTCATGGGGGGTGTGTGTCCTAAAGGGTAGCAGTTGAAAGAAAAAGTCACCAGGCCTGCTCCATTGTGGTCTGCACACACAGGTCAACTTAATCAGTTTTTGCTTTTTTTTTTTTAAGCCCAACAGTAAGACAAGCATTGCTGCTGATGTGAGAGTCCCTCTGCCAGCTGGCTGTGCCGTGCTGCGTGGCCATCTAAGGCAGCTAATGAGAGTTTCCTTATTCCAGGATTCATTGCAGCACAGAGCCAAGATGTGTTCTCTTCAGGTTCGCTTCAGGTTCCAGATGACTGGGGCAAGTGCAATATGTATCCAAAAGTAAAAATGTTCTTCTTCCTAGAATTACGTTTCTGAGCCACAGGCCAGCATTTAAATATAAATACTTTGGTCACTAGAATACATGAGTTCCATGAAGCATATACGGTCTGACTTCATCTAAAACATTTGATGAGGGTCTTAAACATTTCCTGCAGCCCCACCAGGGGCACGCGTACTGAAGGTCAGCGCTGCCGGTCAGCCTGACCGAGGTTTCCAAAGCGCTTTGGGATTTTCTCTCCTCCACTACTACACCGCCCCTAACACATGCGGCCCTTTGAAACAAGACCATGTGTAGGGGTTTGTGATGGTCGTGGGTTTTGTTTGGGAGTTGGAGATACTTGATACAGAGCTGTAACTGCATGGGTTTGGGCAAGTACATGGCCTTAGGCATTCATTGGTATTTCGTAGCCAGGAGATCTTGTGAAATGAAAATCGACTACAAATAAATAATGCTAACAGTGTCGGCGGGATGGGGAGAGGGCAGGGAGGGTGCAGGGGATGGGGCGGGCAGCTCGGCAGCACCCGAGCTCTCTCCCCTGCCCCAGGAGCAAATCCCAGCTTGGTTGGGAGGAAACAGAGATGGCACTTCTGATAGAAAGAGAAGCCCACGTGAAATCCAGGATCTGAGCAGAGTCGTGGGAAACCAGGAAGAAGCGTCGGGAGATGATTAAGATGTATAATAAGGTGCCCAAATCCTCCCGACAAATACAAACTAGAGAAAGAGAAGCAAGGGCGAGGGCCCTGAGATGGTGCCGGAGAACTTTTAATGGAGCCTGTCCAGCGTCTGGGCCAGGAAAGGGACCACCTACCCCGGTGAGACGTGGACGGGGCACGGACCACGGGGCAGCCTCTGCCAGGCCCCTCTAGCCTGAAACGGAGCAAAGCCATCTCCTGATCGAAAGGACGTGTCCATGTTCCGTCCTCCTTTGTTCAGGAAGGGTCGGCTGTGAGAGCTCTCGGAAGAAATCTCCTCTCACCACAACAAAAGCCGGGGAACCCTGGCCGTGATTGCACAGCATAAGGAAGACACACAATTAGCTTCACTGCAAAGTGCTCCCAGATGAAACTGGAAACACAACGAATGACAGCATTAGCCGTCAGAAGTGGAGTGACCTGCCGAGGCTGATACTTGTGCTTTTCTCTCCCTCACTTGTTCACTTCCTCTTTCTCTGACTCTTTCTGTCTGTCTCTCCCTCTCTCTGTCCCTTTCTGTCTCTCCACCTCGGTCTTCCCCTTCTATCTCTCTCTTTCCCCTCTCTTTCTTCCTGTCTTCTTCCCTCTCCCTCTTTCTCCTCCCTCCTTCTCTCTCTGTTTCCCAAACATGTTTCTTAATGGTGCTTATGACTATATGGAAACTGAGTCCTGTGCCTGTGTCTGTAGGTGACTCACAGGGTCAGTCACATGGGAATGGCTTCAAACTCAACTGTAGACCCCAAGGTGTTTTAAGGTCCACCTTCAGTCATTTTCAGGTCTCCCTCCTCCAGACACACCTGTTATTTGGCTGGCCTGTCACCTACCTGTCCCAGAGGCACAGTGAGTACAGGGGTGGGGGTGAGACAGGAGACCAGGACAGAACCTTGGGCACACAGCCCCCCACCCCTCGGCAAGTCAGGTGACCTGTCCTGGTGACACCAGCCACATCCCTGCTCCTTTAATCAACCCCCAGCCCAGGGCTGTAAAGGCTGGAGCCCATTGGCACAAGGCTCCCCTACCACCCCCAGCTGGTTCTCAGTGCATTTGGTCAAGTAGCCTTTGTCCCTACCACATCCTGCTATTTGCCATCACTTACAGAGTGTGCTAACATCTGCCAGGATGCCCAGGAGCACGGAGGAGTGCAGCGCATTGGCAGTACCAGCACGAGCAAGCCGGGTGCCCACGCCCCTCAGGCTGCCTGCTGCCTCCGCAAACCACGGGCTACAGCAGCCACACTGTGAGTGCCAGTGTCCCCGAGGGCTCGGCTTCCCCAGCACAGCCCAAGGCCTCCGACTTCGACATGGTTCCTCCTAGAAGCACAAACTCCATCTTAACACCTAGGCTACTGGGGAACGCACTTTACATAAAGCATCCTCCACTGTGTCAAAGCCTTTCCCGAAGCTGCTGTTACCACCTCAACCCTTCCCCGGGCAGGCGTCCTTCCTCCCAGGGATTGAGATGGGAGCATGACTGGGAAGGAGCACACAGTGGCTGGAACCAGCCCAGCAAGATTCTGTTTCTCCACCTGGCTGCCCAGTCTCGGACAGATTCCCTAACCTGGACTGGATACGTCACCTCTCTGTGCCTGTTCCCTCATCTATAAAATGGGAATTCCAATACTCCCTACCTCAGGGTGTGGTTGGGAATATTCATTGATTAATAAGGCTTGCCTCACTATAAGTAGCATGTAAGGCATAAATTATTATGTGTATATATATATGTATATATATATATAATATTTCATAATTTCAGCCATCAAAGCAGAGAGGGCCACGCACCTGCTGCAGACAGCGATCATGGAAGAAGCTGGGAAGCTCTGTGTCGATGCTCACAGCTGTCCAGGAAGAGGGAGTGGGGCCACCCAGACCAAATCAATTGCTTGCGAGAGCTCAGTTCCAGGGACGGCGGTCCCCGGGGGCAGGGTGCCCCTCAGCTCCCATCAACGTACTTGTGTTCTTCTCTCCCTATCACCCTTCCCTACTCAGCTGGACATGCACGGATGTCCACTGGTGGCATGTTTATCTTCACTGCAGGCCAGTGAGAGCCACATGACCGTCAGCAGGGCTTATGAAGATGTAACATTGGACACAGTAACAGGACAACCACATGAGAATAATCTCACGAGATGGCCCATCCCCCAACGGGCTGGCGCCAGGGCCACCCCAGACACGTGTGCCTCCTGCTAGGGCAGTGGGCAAGGGGATGCTAAGGTCCCCTCATCGGTGTGGGGTGTATGGGAACTCTCTGTACTATCTTTGTAATTTTTCTGTAAATGTTAAACTCTTATAGGAAACGAAGTTTGTTTTTAAATCCTCCTTGTCTTACCTGACCAGCCGCTCTTCTGCCTGGATATCTGGATCAGGCAGGCACTGAGGGAGCCCCGGACGGCTGGCCCCAGACGCTTGGGCCTGTCAGCTCCCTTGGCCAAGGAATGTAACTAATCCCAGAACCATGAATTCCCCTGATTGCTTCCTCTGCAGAATCATCCTGGAAGCCCCCGAGCTTCCACATGTGTTTCTACTCGGGCCTGGTCATTCCCATGTGGATGCCAAATGCCAGCCGCCCAAGGAGACACGGAACATTATCTCTCTAAGGCCTTGAATGAGCCCACCTTGCATTTGTCTGGCTTTCAAGGGTGGGACACGTGAATCTTAAAGCCCTGGTCTGGTCTCTGTGATTGACCTAGGATGAAGAGGCTGGGGTTGACCATTCCAATGCCTGTCTGAGTTTCAGTAGAGAAGGAATTCACTTACAGACACAGCCACTCACTCTAAAAGGCCACGGATCAGTCACCCAGCCACACACTCAGAGTGGGTTTCTCCTAGTAAGTTTCCTTCAAGTGTCCATTCCACAGTGACTCAAACTCCTCACATGCCGGTGGTCACCCCCATACTGCTGACTCGCCCAAGGGTCTTCCTGGGGTCTGCAGTGAGGCCTTGGCCTCGTAGAGTTCTCATGGAAGGGTCTGGGTCCACTCCTCACTGGCCTCTTTCCATCTGCCTCTGCATAGTGCATCAGAGCCCTGCTGACGCCCCCACCTCCCGGCCTGCTGGGCCTCCAGACCAGGAGGGAGCATGTGCTGGGGAGAGCTGGGAAAAGACAGATTGATACATATAGGCCACACGATGAATTTGGGGTATATAGAGCCACTCTGAATGCTCAAACGTCAGCATCCAAAGTCCTGGGCCATGCCTGGGATGGAGGAGGGAGGTTAGGTCACCAGACTAGGGACCTGGGAAGGTTTAGGGAGTGTGAACTGGGGAAACCTTGCCCCTCGGAGGCCAAGTGGATCCTGTAGGCTCAGCCCTTTAATTTTCTCTGTCTTTGGGTTACGGGGTGTTTTCTGGTTAGAGGAACCTGGGGCAGGAACAGGAGCGGCAGGCAGGGGCCAGCAGGGAGGAGCTACCCCTGTGTCTGGCCTGGGAGAAAGGGGAGGGCACCAGGAGGCCTTTTGACATTGCCCTTCACTCTGCAGACTGAGACAGGCTGCAGCAACCAGGAGAGGGATTCTGCCCAGGAACGTGGGGTTCACCTGCAGCCTGAGCGTCTCTGGACCCTGTGTCTCGAGAAGCAGAATGAGAGAGGGTGGTAAGTGCAGCATTTTTAAAGGCATGAAGGGCGGGACTGGCCTCTGGGAGGGTCTGATGGATCCGGACAGGTTTGGGTTACGCCCTCCCTTGTGGATGCCACATCTCGAATGCAGCTTCATTTCACGGCAGCCCAGGGCAGTCACAATTCGCTGTGCACTCAGAGTACTTACCAAAACCCTTCGAATACAGACCGAGAGCTTGCGTACCCCCGGCCTGCTGTGGCACAGCCAGCTGCAATTCGCTCTCTGGAAACTGCTGGGTCCAGAGTCAGCAGAAGGTACAGAGAGTCCACAGGGAAGGTTCACCTTGACCAGGTGTACAAGCAGAGACGCCTCGTGTGTGACACATCCAGCCTCGCCTCACCCCAGCCTCTGCTGCCGTGACCAGTGGCCAGTTCCACAGGTGGTGGTCGGCTTCACACAGGCACACTTCAGGGTCACCTTGCCTGGAACCTGGAGCAGGGGTTGACCCCAAAGGGGCCGCCCATGTCCAAGGGGGATGGGAACTCATGGGGCAGCGTGTTCCTCCTCGGCAGGCCTCAAGGGGAATCCCCGGGCCCCCCAAGAATAACATCTTTGCATGGACCCTGTCCCTTCTCTATCATCTCTCAGTCCTGCCCCGACTCATCAGTATCCTCATTCATTTATGGAGCCTCTTCTCAGGCTCTGCCCTCCGTGGGACCAGGCTAAGATTGTGACATTGAAAGCTAACGTCATGGTGCACAGAGACCAGTGTCCCCACCAGAGAACGAAGAGGAGACCCAGGAGGCCCCCAAGATGCGAGCACGGAGGAGCGAGTGGAACGGCCAGTGGGGGCTGGGGGGCAGCTGCTTCCCCCACTGTGCAGACAGCCCCCGCTGCTGCCCTGAGGTGGCAGAGTTGGCAGTATCTGCCTGGGAAATTAAAACAGCTCCCAGGAGAGGAGGATTCTTTTTTGGCCTCCAAAGACTCGAGAATGTGCAGCAGAGAGAAAGGTCTGGAGCCAGGACAGCAACGCTAGGAGGACACTCAGGAGGAGCCCATCATGTCATGGACCTGGGGTGGCTGCACCTGCCCCTTTCGTCCAGTCCCCTGGGCTGTGGACAACTGCCCCAGGCAGGGGTGACTAAGGAACCAGAAAGTTTCCGGAAGGCCCATCCCAAATGCAGAAGGCTCATGAACTCAGCACCACTGAGCCCACCTGTGGGTGCCCTGAATCCTAAGCACCCCCAGGACTCTGGCTGTTAGCCGCTCTTGGATTTGTCATCACACCTGGGGCAGGACATGGTGACTCTGCTCCATCTCCCCTCCTCTCTCCCTCCCTTCTTCCTTTCTTCCTTCCTTTCTTCCTTCTTTCTCTCTGCTGAAGAGCTGAGAGATTTCCTCAAATCTCCAAAGAAAGCAGAAGAAATCAATTCTCTGGACGTTGGGAGGTTTATTCCATTTGGCAAGCCCCGAACACCCGTACCAGGTGTGTACTGACTGCGCCACCTGCGTCAGTGAGCGGACACTGCCATGACGCATGCCGCCTCCTAGGATGGCCTCTGAGATGTTCCTATGCCTCACTGATTCATGGACTTCTAAGGAAAAGCCAGCAGTCGGGACCCTGAGAGCCCGTCAGGCATATCTGAGCTATCATATTAATCCATAGTCTCCACGCCAGGATCTTGGAGTAATCACATAATCTTCACAGTAAGAACATGAAGAACATGTGTGATCGCCCTCAGGCTACAGAGGAGATGAGGGCTGAGTAGTAAGTGACTTGCCCCATGTGACGCTGGTCTGCCTGACCGCACCGGCCTCCTCCTGGGGTTTGAGCAAGGGCAGACGTGAGCAGTGGCCCCGTTCCTCTGCAGTGCTTGATGCTTTTGACAATCCACTTGAATCCATTCATCAATATTTGACTGTGATTTCAATGCCAATTCTTTGACTGTCTATGAATTCGAATACTTTTCCCTCTTAGATTCCTTTGTCCTTCTTATGTTGTGAGCTGCTGATTCACCTGTGAATGTTTGTCTGGTTGCTGTTAGGTAAGTCCCTGAATGTCCTCATGTCTTCGGCTCCTCGCTGAGCAATGGGGCTCATCGCCCCCCACCAGCCAAAGGATTAAATCAGCGACTGCAGAAAGCTCTGATAATAGTGCCGGGCTGAGGGCAAGGGCCGTGTTTTTATAAATTAAAGGTAGAACTTCTCCATTTCTTCGTTTCTAGCTGCAGATAGTGATGTCAGTGTTTCATTTGCCTTTGCAAGTCACATATGGAAGTTTCGTGTTTTTATATAGAGTAATATAACTTTTCCATTCTGTTTTCTAACTTAGGTGTTATGCTAAGAGCGGCCTTTTTCACCCCTGGAGTGTAAAAATATTCACCAATATTCCCCTCAAATTCCTTTACCATTTCATTTGTGTTACACTTATCTCTTTAAACCATCTGGAATTTATTTCATTGTGAGGTAAGAACCCAACTTATTTTTTTCCCCCAAAACTGTAACCACCTATGCCAGTAACATTGATTGCACAATCTGCCTTTTCCACACAGATTTCATTCTCCCTTTTCATGTGATAAATACTTAAGTATCTTGAGTCATTTCAGAATCATCGATGCTTCACTCTGATGCTGTCTTCTGTTAGCGCTGGTGCCACGCTCCTCGCATTACCCTGGTTCCAGGGCGTGTTGAAATTTAGGACCTGGGGTCACCTAACTTGTTATTTTCCAGGCTCCCGACTGTTCCTTCTTCCAAGTGAACTCAATGTTTTGCTCCCCTCAAGTAGACTTCTGGAATTTTAACTGGAATTCTACCCACCACACATTAGCCCTCCCCAGAGACCTCGTCCCTTCCAGGTCTCATGCTGAAAAGGGCCCCGCCAAAGCTCTCACACGCCTCCTGATCTATAACACTCTACACTTCATCATTCTGTGACTCTTACAAATAACATGCATTTTTCTTTCTTCTTTTTTTTTTAAGACAGGATCTTGCTCTGTCCCCCAGCCTGGGATGTAGTATTGCAATCGCACAGTCTCAGCTCACTGTAGACTCAAACTCCTGGGCTCAAGCAATCCTCCCACCTCAGCCTCCTGAGCCGCTGGGACTACAGGTGCCCACCACTATGACCGGCTAATATTTTGGATTTTTTGCAGACACAGCATTTTGCCGTTTTGCCTAGGGTGGTCTCAAACTCCTGGGCTCAAGAGATCTGCCCACCTTGGGGCTTCCCAAAGTGCTGGGATCACAGGCATGAGCCACTGTGCCTGGCCAAATGCATTTTTTCAAGTGAGCCCCATTTCCTTCATTCAAAGACAATGTTGATTAGGAAATGCACCATTAACTTGATGTTTTTCCAGAAAATAAAAAAAAAGTCTATTATATGTAATAAATGCAATGGTCATGAAAACATCCCAATTTCAGAAAAAACAGTAAGTGAAAAGGTAAACGAAATAAGTATATACATATATGCATGCCTACAGACAGCAGAGTTGGTCCTCCACTCTGAGGATCTAAGCTTGGTTTTGCTGGTACATGCAGCATCTCAAAAAATCACAGATGCTTAGACATGGGTGTTTTATAACCAGCCACCTGCTGCACTCACATCACTTCTAGTCATTTTTAAGTTGTCTCTAGAAAGACAGTAAATCAGATCATCCTCAGATAATGAAAATGATGTCTCCTCTGTGTCATAGCTTGGTTTTTTCTTGTCTTATGAATGGAGACTTTGTCATGAGCCTCACTCCTGGGCCACTCGGGTCGATCTCTTCTCTGCTGTGCCTTTTCAGCAGCAGACACAAGGACGCGCCGCAGCCGCCACTCTTCCTAATGCCCGTACACCAAAGCCAGTTTTCCTGCTGCTTCGTGTGATCAGGAGTATATGCCTGTGTGTGCAGCCGAGGGCAAGCCGAGGGCCTTCAGAGCTTTTCCCCACGGTGCTGTTGCTTTTTGACCTAAGCATTTGGAGGATCCCTCTTTACTTGCAGCTCAAGTGTTTATTGGTGTATGTCGAGGGATGTGTTTCTTTCTGTATTCTATTTCTGTTGATTTAGCAGGTGCAGGGGGAGCTCCTGCAGACCCACTTTGCTGCCCTGCTGTGTCTCTGAATATTGTTTTCATCCCATTGGGTCTCGCTCTGCCTTGGGGATGCCCATAGTTCAGATGTTGCCCCATATGCAGTATCCTTTTATTCTCTTTTTAAAAATCCCATCCACCTTTTTGCCTCATCCCTGTGTGTTCTGGAGCCTCCAGGCTCACGCTCCACATCACAGGGGAACTCCTAGAAGGGCCTGTGTTGTCCTTGATAGGATTTTAAGTTCTGGAGTGACTGTCTTTGACTTCAAAACCACATTTCCTCCTCACACCAAGCTCCCACTGTGTCTCTTCCTGCCTCTTAGCAGTCCTTCCCATGCGTGTTTTCTTATTTCTTCTTCCATCTCTAGCTTCGCTTTTATTTTCTGTTCTAGACAACTTCGTGATGGTCTTGGACATCCATCAGCCCTGAGCTGCCCTCCATTCCAGCAGCTCATGAAGCCGGCTTCACACCTGCTCTCTGAACACTGAGGTCACGCTGGTGCATTTTCTAACTAAGTCTACACATGTCCTTTGCTCTCACTGAGTACCGCTCCCTCTGGCATGTCACGGTGCCCCTACCTGGGCATCTCAGAGAGAGACAGTGCCCTTGCCCACACTGCTGTTTGGCAGGGCTGCGTAGGTGTCAAGTAGCTGCCATGAGGGCATCACAGATCCATGCAGTGACACCGTTTCCAGCTCAAAAAGGAGCCTGTCCCGCTGCCTGACAGCTGTTAGTGCCATTAGCCCAAGATCACCTTAGCCTGGGGTCTGGTCACACGTTAGGGGGGTCATTATCATGAAAATGCTATCTATTCTAGCTGAGATATAATAGCCTGTATCTATTATCTATGTCCTCTCCCTTACGCCCCATCCTCTCGGCTGAAGCTAAGGAGGGTGGCTGACTGTAACGGGAAGTGCTCATCCGGAAATAGATGGGGCCGTGGAGGGAGAAAGGGCAGCCAGGGCAGACACAGACAGACGTGGAACCTCAGAAAACACCCATTCTTGGGGCCAGCATCAAGGTAGGATTTGAGGTCAGCCCAGGCAGATGACCCCCTTTAGATCCCAGGACTCTGGGCTCCATGACAGCAAATCTGGCCACAGTGTGTGGGTTGGCAGTGGGTGTAGGGCAGGGGGGCTCCTACACCCTGTTGGAAAATAAAGTACATTTATGCATGCTTTGAAATTGAACACCTGTCCCCAGTAGTGTATGGCAGCAGACATTTTCATTTTGAGTTAATGAAATTTCTATTTTTTAATGAAAACTAGATAGTGAATGAGACTGACCACATTAATGAAAACTCTCGGTTCTCTGAAAGCCGGCAGCCAGTATCATTATCACCAACAGAACTCTCCAGTGTTCAGGGCGCTTCTGTAATTCCTCTGAGCAATGCCCACACTGCCAACCCAGCCCTGCTTGGCCCAGTGAGCTTGGAGATCCAGCCACCAGCCCAGCCGTGG
This sequence comes from Plecturocebus donacophilus, assembly GCA_004027715.1. Lineage (NCBI taxonomy): Eukaryota > Metazoa > Chordata > Mammalia > Primates > Pitheciidae > Plecturocebus > Plecturocebus donacophilus. Next base: position 33,758 of record PVKP010011524.1, on the reverse strand, counting down.
GGTGATGAAGAGTCCAGGGCTCGCAGAGAAGGTGGCCTTGGGAACATGTGTGTTAGGGGCCAAGGAGGCAGGTGCACACTACCAGAGAGGATGGGAATGCCTTTGTAAATTAGATCTTCCCATTGCGGGTTTGTGCAGCCTGGTCTCTAACTCCTAGGCCAGAAATTAACTCCAAATTCCAGACTCAGGTCTCCCTGCTGAATGCAAGCCAACTAAAATGGTAGAAAGAAGATTCTTCTAGTTTCATGGAACGTCTTGCAAGATTGAAGGCCATTGCATTCAACTTCTGACCCTGAGGGGTGTTCTCAGCTCAGATTCTTTGTAATTAATCCTACTTAACTTTTGTAAAGTGATGACAACAGAACTTAGTTTATGATCTCATTTATCACCCTCCCTGCCACTAAAATACAAGATGCAAGTGCTCCACCCAAATATTTGAAGCAAAGCCAGCGAATGCAACGTGTAAATCCCTTCCCAGCAACGTCGGCTTGTGGACCTGTCAAGGGGTGGCTCTGAGTGCTGAGCGCCTTGCAGCTCTCTCCTGGGATTTGCTTGTGAAGCAAGGAAGGGAATAGATTCAAATCAGATTTTGCCTTGGGAGCCCATCTTTCTCTGGGCCAAATTAAATGCATGTATTCCATTAGTATGTGGTAAGAGATTAAAATGATGACGGAATTGGCTGGTCGACAGTCTTCTAGAACAAAAATGGCAATTGTTTGCTTGTGGGAGGAAAACATTTGTGAGCTTTTAAAAATCTGAAAATGAGAATAAACATTCATATGACTCATGGATTAGTCATACAGTGTGTGCTTTTCCCCAACTCCCTGGAGCAACTGACATAATCAAGGTGCTCATTGGCTGAGCTGACCTTATCCTCACCCACACTTCTGCAGTGGAGTCTAGCTGCCTCTCCTTAGCCTCCACCCGCACGAGCGTCATCCTGGCTGTTCTAACCAATGACAACAATGGACAAACAGAGGATGAGGCAGACATTCAGAGTTGTGCAACTTAGTGCTACATCCTAGTTTGTGCAAGAGGGTAAAGTCTGGTGTTTCTGAATAATTTCTCAAATATTTCTGGAAAATTCTTTTGACATTTTTTTCCCCAGGTGGCAAAATTTGAACAACATATGAAAGTTTTAAGAGCCATATTTTGGGCTCAGTATAGGGAAAGACATTCTAACAAGAGCTGTCCACCCATGGCAAAGTCCATCTCGAATTATCCTCCCTTGAAAACACTTTCAGTGGGACCTGAGCAACAATCAGTCAGAGATGTTTTTAAGGGGTGGACTTCAGCTGTCACAGTTGGTGGCCCACCCATGGGCCCCCGTGGTCTCCAACTGAAGGTACTTGCAGCTCTGTCTTAAGGATTTCTCTGCAAGGAAAATCAAGCCAGAAATACCAAGGAGTGAAGGGCACCCCTGAGAGTAGCCCTCACCCAGTGACTGACAACCGTTGGTGGGGTAAGGCCCCAACTTTCTTACCCCTCAGGCTGGCCAACAGTGGTTCACATTCTATTCTATAGTTGGCTGGAGGTCCCCCGTGGGATTGGGCCCAGCCACCCACAGCAATCAATGATGCTTCTTCTAGCATTTTTCTCATCTTTCATTCCGCATTCACCCATCAGTGTTTCCTGGAATCACCCTCAAAATAATTACTTGTGCTCAAATCCTTGTCTCAGTGCCTGCTACTGGGGGAGCCCATCCTAAGAAAGGGCATTTGTGCATTGGGTGGTTAGGTTGCTGGAGAAGAAAAACTGGATCTCGCCCTCTGGAACCTTGAAACGTAAACCTAGGAAGAAGGAAAAGAGAGACAATTGATAATGGTTTGAAAATGAAGAGGCTGGAGCCAGGATCAACTGAGCAACCACTGACCATGCCCTGAGAACCAGAAAGAACTGAAGACCAGCAAGAGCTGCTCCAGGTATGACAGACACTCGGAGAGTAGTCCTTCATTTCCCAGAGCAACGCAGCCTGAATCCCAGAGATGACTGCATGTGAAACTTCACCGCTACTTCTTACACCTCTGACTCAAGTTTGTTCTTTAATTTCCAAGGACTTCGTATGCTATATCTATGTAAAGATGGAAAATACACAATAATGGTGGCATTGCAAATCAGTGGGGAAAGCATAGGTTAGTTACTAAGTGGAGTTTAGATACCTAACATTTATAAAATTTAAAAGTAATCCATGTCTTAAACTAAAGTCACTTCAACTGTGATGAACATATTAAACACTAAAAGAAAATTATGAAACTCTTAAAGTAAATGATAATCAACTATTTATGAGACTATAGATAGGATGGAGAATTTTAAGAGTGACCCCAAGGCAAAAACTATAAAGAGAAAAATTGATAGATAAGTCAACCTAAACCTGTAAGACCTTTGTATATCAGCAACGAAATAAAAAGGGAGATGATAAAATGGAAAAATATAAATACAAATTGTTAGTGGTCTTTATATAGAGAGAGCATTTAAAATTCAGTAAGCCATGGAATCATGTTGTGTTAAGAGCACAAATATGCATACTATAAAACGTAGGGGAAAGTTTACTCTCACTAATAATTTTTTTTTAATGAGTGTTTTTCTACCATAAAGGAGAAGTCTATTAAATGCAGTGTCCCAGGTTGGTAAAAAATGTGAGATAGCAAAGCAACACTATCCTGAAGCCTAGGTAGATACGAATTATTCTGAACTGAATACTGACCATATGCACATGCAGCAGAAGCTCCGAAAATAGGTGGGCCTTTTAGCCCAGGGGTCCCTAGTCCCTGGGCCATGGACTGGTACTGGTCCACAGCCTGTTAGGAACCAGGCTGCACAGAGGAGGTGAGTGGTGGGCAGGTGAGTGAAGCTGAGCTCCGCCTACTGGCAGATCAGCAGTGGCATTAGATTGTCATAGGAGTGCAAGCCCTGTTGTGCACTACACATGCGAGGGATCTAGGTTGCATGCTCCTTATGAGAATCTACTAATAAATGAAATACACCTGAATCATCCCAAAACCATCTCCCAGCCCCATCTGTCAAAAAATTGTCTTCCACAGAACCTGTCCCTGGTCCCAGAAAGGCTGGGGACTGCTGCTTTAGCCCATGAAGTAACCCATTCTACTTCTAGAAATTTAATTCTCCTTTTCTCCAAATGAAAGCCATGTCCAAAAATTATATCACAAAAAAAAATATTAATAATAAAACTGTGTCTAAGGACGAAGTATCAGAACAAAAACAACCATCTAGAAACATGAATTCAATTAAATTTAAAAAATTACATAATAAGGTAGTATGTAGCCATTAAAATAATGTTGACACAATGCATATATTGCTATTGAAAGTGTTCATAAGATGTAGTTACGTTAAATCGTAAGTTAAACTTTTAGTGGGAAAGCATACATAAACATAAATAGACTCTGAAAGCTACCAGCCGTTGCTTCTCAGTAAGTGGGATTATCATTGGTTTGGTCCACTACTATATTTTCTAATTTCAATAAAAATCTATTACTTTGAGAGTAAGAAAAATAAGTTCTGAAATTTCATTTTGAGCAAAAACAATAACAATAAATCATCTGTGCATTCAACTAAGACAGAAAAGGGACAAATATTTCTAATTTGAAAATACAAGAGGAAGGAAATAATAAGAAATAAAAAATAAATCAAGAAAATATGAAAGAGAACAGTGCCAGTAATAAAGCCATGTGTTCTCTGAAACAGCAATAAATAGACAAAAAAAAAAGGATAAAAATGTACATATGTGCTATGATCTCAATTATGTTTAAAAGCATAGAAAACACTCAGAAGAAAACATGCAAGATATTAAATGCCACATCTGGTCATTGCATTCATATTTTTTTCTATTATTTTATGCTTTATTTTCCAAATATTCTACAATAACTATGAATTCATTTTATAATATTAAATGGATACTGGAAATAAGTGTAAAGGAAAAACGTAGAGTTTTAAGTGAAAACACTGATGGTGTAAATGATAGATGATTAAAATAGGCTGAGGTAAAAATTAACATCAGCACCGGCAGAACCACAGATGTACGTAAGGCACATTCCTACACTGACTTATGACCTTGACTTGGAGTCCCCAGGATCTGGGTGTCTCCAGTGCCCCCCACATGGTTCAAGGCAGAATCGCACATGAAGCAAGGGATGGCAGAAGGGAGACGGGAGAGAAGAAAGCACGTGGCTGTGCACAGCAGGACAAAAGGAAACCTGGACAAGTGGAGAGATCAGAAGGTACAAGTCCAGATTTCCAAATAAATGGAGTGATTATGGACCCTGCTAAGGAAAGGATTAGGCTCCCAGGTGATAATCATAAGCAGCTGCAAGGGGAAGCTGTAAAGAGTCAAAAATAAGGCAAGAGGATCGACTGGATCCTACAAGGACAGTTGCAAGATGGGCAACATGCTACAAGAAATGATGCCGCCCACGACGGAGGCAGAACGTGCATTTCATTCTTTGAGTTGTTTTTTAATAAGTTTATGTGTTCAAAGCTCATGTCTTTTTAATTAGCTTGTTAATTTCTATAATTAAGTGTTCGTTCAAGTTGCAAGTTATCTAGTTATTTGTATATTAAAAGATTATAGGTATATTAAATCAAACATTCCAGCGTTTTTCAAAGCCCAGTGATCAAACTGTTGGATTTGAAATTGTATTGGGTTTTCCAAAATTGGACAAAATATTTTGGCAAGGCTGGACAAATGGTCACTCTTATACATTGTAGATGAGAATGCAAAGTGCAAATTCTTCTATGGAGAGGAATTTCAAAATACATAGCAAAACTTCAAATTCATTTAACATTTGACCCAGCAATTCCACTTCTAAAACCATATCCAAAAAAATTGGGAAAAATAAACAAATGTATATTATATGCATAAAATGAATTATTGTAACACTGTTTGTAATAGCAAAAGACTGGGAACAACCTAAAGGTCTATCCAAGGGGACTAGCTGAATAAACTATGTTATATCTACAGAATAGAGTACTATACAACTATAAAAAGCAATTAAAAATATTTCTACATATTTTCTTGATGTGACATTTAGGACACATTCTTAAAAGAAAAAACAAGATGGATAACTGTGGTATCTTCAAGTTGATATGTGTTTTAAAAATAGGAAAATATAAAAATAAATATTTGCTTTTATTTTGAGATAGAAGGATAAAACACACATTTTCACAAAATTTCCTGTAGGAAGATAGAGGGGACAGGGAGAGAAGCTGGACTTCTCTGAATATAACGTTGTTTTATAGTTCCGACTTAGGATCCATGTAAATAATTATAACATAAAAATCAATTACAGAGCAACTCCTAAAAAGCAAAAGCAAAATGAAGCAAATGAACCTGTATCAGGTGAGTGATAAGCAAAAAAGAAAGCAACTATTGAAGTGATTTCTAAACCTAGCCATTGACTATTCATCCCTAGTGAAATAAACCCTAGAAAAACATATGCACATATACAAAAAAGTTAATGCTTTCTGTGTTTATATTGCTGACAATTATTGTATTAGTAGGTATTTTTATCCTGAGGTTTTATTTATTCTATAGGATGAGACAAATAAGTAATTACATTGATGTCATGAAAAACCAGAATTTTGAGCTTTGGAGAAAGAGATACATATGGATCAGTCAAGTTTAGTAAAAAGTAATGGGACTAAATTTGAGTTGGAAGTAAAATCTTTAACTCAAGAAAGACTTTGTTTTTTTAAAAATGTGTATATCCTAGTTTTGTCCACCAGAGACATCTGGTAATGAGGAAAATCCCAGTAGCAATGAGCACCCCTAGAACCCAAATTGTGTTTTCTACATATCATCTCCCTTTAAAGGAAATCATGGCTCCTTGGAAAAATGGCTGAGTCCAAGTCTAGGGCAGGAACAAACAGAATGCACCAGAAACATTCTGTCATACTAAAAGCAAAAAGGGGACATCAGGTTGTACTAGGATCTGTCAGTGGTCTCGGGACTCAATTTGAAAAAGCTTCTATTGGTCAAAGAAGAAACAATTTGTGCATGAGTAATATTAATGACTAAAATAGATTGAAACATATCAAATATGTTTCTATCTCATGAATTCATGATTATACTACTAAAAAGAGTTATTTGTCATCCTTGAAGATATTAGGAACCAATTTTTTAGAAAATGTATAAATAGACAAGCAAAAAATGAGGAAATTTGTCACCTCTTGACTGGCCTTACAAGAAATGGTCAAGAGAGTCCTGCATCTGGAAGAAGAAAGATTATAATTACCATAATGAAAACATGCAAAATTATATTTTAAAACTCACTTGGTAGATACACAAATGAGAAAGATAAAAGAATGAAACCTTCTCACTACAGAAAACCACCAAACTGCAATGACAAACAATAAGAAAGGAATGAAAGACATAAAACAACCAGAAAGCAGTTTACAAACTGACAGAAGTAAGTCCCCACCTCTCAATAATAACCTTAAGTACAAATGGAGTAAATTATCCACTGAAAAGATATAAATTTGCTTAATGGATTTTAAAAAGTAACCCAACAGTATGTAGCCTACAGAAAAACTCACTTCACCTGTAAAGACACAGATAGACTGAAGAAAGTGAAGAAATGATAAAAGACATTTCACACAAACAGAAACAAAAAGTGAGCAGGAGTAGCTGTACTTACAGCAGATAAAACAGACTTTAAGTCAAAACTGTAAAAAGAGACAAAGCATGTTATTATATAATGATAAAGGAATCAATCCAGCAAAAAGATAAAACAATTGTAAGTATATACATACCCAACACTGAAGCACCCAGATATATAAAGCAAACATTATTATTAGATGTGAAGAGAAAGATATTCTGAGCATGGTGACTCACATCTGCAATCACACACAGAACACTGGGAGGCCAAAGCAGGTGGATTGGTTGAGCCCAGAAGTTGAGACTAGCCTGGGCAACACGGTGAAACCCCATCTCTACAAAAAAATAAAAATAAAAAAATTAGCCACACATGGTGGTGTGCAACTGTAGTTCCCACTACCCGGGAGGCTGAGGTGGGAGGATCAATCACCTGAGCCTGGAGTTCAAGGCTGCAGTGAGCCATGATTGTGCCACTGCACTCCCACCTGGGAAATGGAGTAAGACTTTGTCTCAAAAAAAAATAAAACTGGGGAGAGACAGACTCTAATACAGTAATAGCTGGGGACTTAAACACCCGACTCTCAGCATTGGACAGAGCATTTAGACAGAAAATCAATAAACAGACATTGAATTTAAACTGCGTTTTAGACCAAAGAGGCCTAACAAACATTTACAGAACATCTCATCCAACAGCTGCAGAATACATAATTTTTTCATCAGCACATGGAACATTCTCCAGGATAGACCACGTTAGGTCACAAAACAAGTCTCAACAAACTTAATAGAATTTAAATCAAATCAAGTGTCTTTTCTAACAACAGTGGAATAAAAGTAGAAATCAATACAAGGGGAACTTTCAAAACTGTAAAAACACATAGAAATTAAACAACATGATTGTGAATGACTAATGGGTCAGTAAAGAAATTAAGAAGGAAATTTAAAAATTTCTTGAAGCAAATGAACATAGAAACAAAGCATACCAAAACTTCTGGGATTATGCATTGAAAGAAACTAGAAAAGCAAGAACAAACCAAATGCAAAATTAGTAGAAGAAAATAAAAATTAAGATCAGAGCAGAAACAAATAGAACTCAGACTGAAAAAATACAAAAGATCAATGCAACAAAAAATTGATTTTTGAAAAGATAAACAAAATCAACATACTACTAGACAGATCAAGAAAAAAAAAAGATCCAAGTAAACACAAGCAGAAACAAAAAAGGAGACATTACATCTTTTACTACAGAAATACAAAGGATTGTTGGAGACTATTGCCAACAATTATATGTGAACAACTATACACCAACAAATTTAAAACTTAATGAAAATGGATACATTTCTGGACACATGCAATCTATCAATACTGAACCATGAAGAAATAGAAAACCTGAAGAGACAAATTACAAGTAATGACATTGAATCAGTAATAAAAATCTTTCCTCAAAGAAAAGCCCAGAACTTAATGGCTTTATTGATATATTTTATCAAACATTAAAAGAAGATAAACAAATCGTGCCAATTTTTATCAAGTCTTCCAGAAAATTGAAAAGAAGGGTATTTCTTCAAAATAGTTCTACAGGACCAGCATTACCCTGATACCGAAATCAGATAAGGACACAACAACAAAAGAAGACTTGAGGCCAATATCCCTGGTGAACATAAATGGAAAAATCGTTCAACATATGCAAATTAATAAACATTATACATCACATCAAAAGGATGAAAAACAAAACTGAATGGTCATCTCAACAGATACATAAGAAACATTTGATAAAATTCAACATTGTTCCATGATTTTAAAAACTCAAAAAACTAGGTATAATTAAAGGGAATGCTGAAAGCTTTTTCTCTAAGAACTAAAGCAATACAAGAATGCCCACTCTCACCACTCTTATTCAACATAGTACTGAAAATCTTAGCCAAAACAATTAGACAAGAGAAATAAATAAAGATTATCCAAATTGGAAAAAAGGAAATAAAAATATTCTTCTTTGTAGATAACATAATTTTACACATAGAAAACCCTAATAGTTTCACCAAAAAACTCTCAGAACTGGTAAACAAATTTAGCAAGTTATAGGATAAGAAATTTTAAAGTACAAAAAGCAATAGCATTTTTGTACTCCAATAATGAACTAGCAGAAAAGAAATCAAAAAGCAATCCCATTTACAATAACTACAAAATTTTAAATAATAATTATACCTAGGAATAAATTTAACAAAAGAGGTGAAAGATATGTACAAGGAAAACTTTAAGACAGTATGAAAGCAATTGGAATGGCCATACAGAGACAAAAAAAGACATCCCATGCTCATGGATTGGAAAAATTAATACTGTGAAATGACCATACTACCAAAAGTGATCCACAGATTCAATGCAATAACTATCAAAATACCAAGACATGGTTCACAGAAATAGAAAAAAGAGTTTTAAAATCCACATGTGGAATCACAGAAAGCTTCCGAAATGCCAAAGCAATTCTGAGCAAAAAGAACAAAACTAGGGGTATCACACTACCTGACTTCAAAATATACTACAAAGCTGTGTAGTATATTTTGTAGCAAAAACGGCATGGTACTAGCATTAGAACAGATACATAGACCAATGGAACAGAATGGAGAACCCAGAAATAAATCCATGAATGTACAGCCAGTTGATTTTTGACAAAGGCACCGAGACAATTCAGTGGAAAACTTTCAATAATGGTACCGGAAAACCTGGATATCCATATGCAGGAAAATAAACTTAGACCACTGTCTCTCACCACATACAAAAATCAGCTGAAAACAAATTAAAGACTTAAATGTAAGACCTGAAACTATGAAACTACTAGAATAAAACATTGGGGAAACATTTCAAAACATTGGACTGGGCAAAGATTTTTTTGGGTAAGACCTCAAAAGCTCAGAGAACAAAAGCAAAAATAGACAAATGAGAAAGCTTCTGCACAGCAAAAGGAACAATCAATAAAGAGAGAACCTACAGAATAGGAGAAAATATTTGCAAACTACCCATCTGATGAGGAATCAGAATATGTAAGGGACTTAACAACTCAATGGCAAAAAAATAATAGTCTGATTTTTAAACGGGCAAATAATTTGAATAGACATTTCTCAAAGAAGATACACAAGTGGTTAACAGGTATATGAAAAAATGCTCATCACTAATTAACATGGAAATGCAAATCAAAACCAAGCTGAGATATCATTTCACCCCAGTTAAAATGAGGTGAGATGATGTTATCAAAAAGACAAAAAAAAAAAAGATGATTGTGAGGATGTGGAGAAAGGGTAAATGCTAATACACTTCTGGTGTGAACGTAAAGTATTACAGCCACTATGGAAAACACTGTGGAGATTTCTCACAACACTAAAAATAGATCTACAGTATGATCCAGCAATCCCACTTCTGGGTATATATCCAAAAGAAAAGAAAGAAAAGAAAATCAGTTGGCTGGGTGCAGTGGCTCATGCCTGTAATTCCAACACTTTGGGAGGCCAAGGCGGGTGGATCACTTGAGGTCAAGAGTTCAAGATCAGCCTGACCAACAAGGTGAAACCCCATCTCTACTAAAAATACAAAAAGTTCCAGGCATGGTGGCACATGCCTGTAATCCCAGCTACTTGGAAGGCTGAGGCAAGAGAAGCACTTGAACCCAGGAGGCAGAGGTTTCATTGAGCTGAGATAATGCCACTGCACTCCAGCCTGGGTGACAGAGCAAGACTCCATGGAAAGAAAGCAAGAAGGCAAGAAGGAAAGGAAGGGAGGGAGGGAGGGAGGGAGGAAGGAAGGAAGGTACGAAGGAAAGGGAAGGAGGGAAGGAAAGGGAAGGAAAGAAAATTGGTTATCAGAGATGTCTGCACATTTATGTTTACTACAGCACTATTCACAATAGCCAAGGTGTGGAGTCAAATTAAGTGTTCAATAATAGATGAATAAAGAAACTGCGATGGCTGGGCATGGTGGCTCACATCTGTAATTCCAGTATTTTGAAAGGCCAAGGTGGGTGGATCACCTGAGGTCAGGAGTTCAAGACCAGCCTGGTCAACATGGTGAAACCCTGTCTCTACTAAAATACAAAAATTAGCTGGGTGTGATGGCAGGCGCCTGTAATCCCAGCTACTCAGGAGACCGAAGCAGAAGAATCACTTGAACGCAGGAGGCAGAGGTTGCAGTAAGCCAAGATTATGCCATTGCACTCCAGCCTGGGCAACAAGAGCAAAACTCTGTCTCAAAAAAGAAAGGAAAAAAAGAAACAGTGGTATATATACACAATGGAATATTATGCAGCCATAAAAAGGAAATTCTGTCATTTGCAGCTATATGGATGAAACTAGAAGTCATTCTGTTAAACAAAATAAGCCAGGCACAGAAAGACAAGTATCACATTTTCTTATTCATATGTAGAAGCTAAAAACATTGACCTCATGGGGGTGGAGATTAGAATGATGGTTACCAGAGGCTGGGAAGGGTAAGGCAGGGGGTAGAGATAGATTAAGGAGTACAAAATACAGTTAGATAAAAGGAATCAGTTCTACTCTTTAATAGCACAATTGTGTAACTAATTTATTGTAGATTTTTTAATGGCTAAAAGAGATTTTAAAAGTTGGCAACACAAAGAAATAAAGGTTTGTGGTGATGGATATCCCATTTACCCTGATTTGATCATCACACATTATATGCATGTATCAAAATATCACATGTACCCCATAAATATGTACAATTATTATTTACCAATAAAACATTTTTAAAGAAAATTGATAAATGAAGGGAAACAAAGTACTTATTCTGTCTTTCCTATGTGGACCATATTTCAGGGTAAAAATAAATAATAAGGAAAACTTTTCTCCATGAAAGTGTTCACACTGACAATTGAAGAAAAAACAACAGGATTAGAATATCACATTTTTGCACACATAGAAAAAAAATTGAAATAATGGATCTAGACAATAATCACCGTTGGTTTTTCACACAGCAAATAGAGGGACAACCAAACATTGCCTGCCTCCTGATGAAAATACCACTTACAAAGCATTTTACTTAAAAACAGTTTCATCTGATCAAAATTCAATTTGCAAATAGGATCTCTCAATAAGTAGACAAGATAATACATCATGATAAAGTTGGTTTCCTTCCAAGAATACAAGGTTGGTAATTCACCACATAGATTTAAGGAAAAAAATTATAAGATTATCTCACAAATGCTTCTAAAATATTTGAACATTCAGTATCAATTCATAATAAAAATTTTACTGTCCTTAATCTGATAAGTATTACCTACACAAATCTACAGCAAGCATTATAGTTAATTGTGAAATACCTAAAACTTCTAAATATTAAAAATGAGAAAAGATAAAGATGTTTATTATCACTACTTTCATTTGATATTGTGCTACAGATCCAGGTCCTAGCTCAAAAAATAAGGCAAGAATATTTTCTCTTGAGAACAATGCAAGAAATAACTGGTGTGTAGATTATAAATACAGAAAGTAATCTGTCATTATTTGCAGATGATTGAATACATAATGAAAAAATTCTAACTCTATGCTATTAGAATTAATATGCAAATTTAGAAAAATCATTAAGTACAAGATAAACAAAAACAACTTTATTTCTATATACAAGCAACAATTATAAACTGAAATAAAAATAACACTATTTACAATAGCACTTAATATTCTAAAAACGTTAGGAAGAACTCTACAATATATTGTTTAAAGTAATTAGAGAAGACCTAAACAGATGGACAGATATACCAGGTTCATGGATTGAAAGACTCAATATTCTAAAATATGTCAGTCCTTTGATCTACAGATTCAATACAAACCTGATCAAAAACCTCAACATGTTTTCGGTGAGGAACTTAATGGGCTGATTTTTTAAATGTATGCAGATACGTAAGTAGCCATGAATAGCCAATATAGTATACAAGAAGAAGAACTTGGAAGACTTACATTACAGGATACGATAGATCAGTAGTGGTTAACAGGAAGCTAAGGCAGGAGGATTACCTGAGCTTTGGAGTGCAAATCCAGGCTGGGTAGCACAGTGAGACCTCGTCTCAGAAGAGGAAGAGGAAGAAGAAGGACCTAAGAAGAAGAAGGTGAAGGAGGAGGAGGAGCAGGAGGAGGAAGAGAGGAGGAGGAAGGGGGAAGCGGAGGGGGGTAGAAAAAGAAGGAAGGGGAGGGCGAGAAGGAGGATGAGGAGGAGGAAGCAGTTAAGACAGTTCTATTGACATAACATTTTTTTTTAATGGCCAATGGAATAAAACAGAAAGTCCAGGAAGAAACTGACACATATACATACAATTGATTAATGAAAAAGGAAACTGTAGAGCAGTGGTAAAAGTCTTACCTTTCAAATAAATAGTGCTGGCGAACTAGATATTCATAAAGAGAAAAAGGAATCTAGCCCTGTATTTCATACTATACGAAGAAATAAATCTTACACAGACTGTAGATCTAAACCTGAAAGATAGAACAGTAAAGCCTTTAAAAGACACCAGAAGAGAGTGTATTTACAAGTGTGTGGTGGGCAAATATTCCTTAAGCAGAGCACCAAAAGTTGTATTAATCCTAAAGGAAAAACTCATACATTGGAATACATTAAGACTGTCAGATTTCATTACAGTTGAAAATCAACCCACACAATATGGGAAATGGAATTATAAACTCAAATAATTTTCAAAGGTCTTATATTCAGGAAATATTTTTGAACTCCTATAACTCAATTTTGAATTCCTATAAATCAGTAAGTCAAGAATATTCAAAAATATTCAGGAAATATTTTTGAACACCTATAAATCAATAAGAAAAAGACAACACAATTTAAAAAGCAGGCAAGAGTGAACAGACACACTACAAAAGAGAATATCCAAGTGGCCAATAAATGTAAGAAAAGGTTCTCATCCTCTTCAACTTATTCAGAAAATGAAAATTTAAATCACAGTTAGATAACACAAAATTACTACCAGAACATCTAAAATTTAAAAAAAGACAAAACCAAGTGTTGGTGAAGATGGGAAATGACTGGAACTCTCGTAGATTGGTAAAAGAAGTACAAATGAAATAATCCTTTTGAAAAACTATTTTGCAGTGTCTTTTAAAGCTGACTATACCCTTATTCTCTGATCTAGCAATCCCACTCCTAGTTATATTCCCAATAAAAATGAATGCATATAGACACCAAAAACATGTATAAAAACATTTATAGAAGTTTTATCTAAAATAGCCTCAAGCTAGAAACAAACCAAATATCCAACATACCAAAGAATTAATAAGTAAGTTGAGATATTTTTATGCGGTGGAATACTTTATACAGACATAGTAAGGAGAATGACTGAATCATTGTTTCTTACAACAACATAGGTAAGTCTCACAAATATGATGCTGGACAAAAGAAGTCAGGCATAAGGATTGTAAAACTCCACTCACACAAACATCAAATAGGGGTATAACTACTAGGTGCTGTTAGAAGTCAGGATGGCAGTTACCTTTGAGGAATGGTATAGGGGAGATAAGTAGGAGGGGCATGAGGGGGCCTCTGGGGTGCTGGTAATATTCTATGTCCTTATCTGTATGGTTGTTGTATGGATGTGTTCACTTTGTGAGAATTCTTTGAACTGTATACATAGAATTTATGCACTCTGTAAAAAAAAAATTTTTTCTGGATTAAAAAAGAAAGCACCCTCCTGTTTACATCAGCATTATTTGCAGTAGCTAAAAGGAGGAAGCAACTCATGTGTCCACCTACGCACTAATGATTAGCAAAATGTGTCCCATCCATAAAATGAAATATTATTCAGCCTTAAAAAGGAAGGAAAATCTGACACATGCTACAACATGAGTGAACCTTGAGAACATTAAGCAAAATGACGTAAGCCAGTCACGAAAAGACAAATGCCGTATGATTCCCACTCACATGAAGAGCCTAGAGTAGTCAGATTTATAGAAACAGAAAGTAAAATGGTGCTTGCCAGGGGCTGAGGGCAGGGGAGTGGGGGATGAGTGTTTAATGGAGACAAAGTTTCCATTTTACAAGATGAAAAAGTTCTTGAGATGGTTGGTGGTGATGGTTGCACAATAATATAAATGTTCTTGATATTATTGTACACTTCATGTGATTAAAATGGCAAGTTTTATGTTACGTGTTTTTTACCACAATTTAAAACTTGGAAAAAGAAAAAAGAAAGTAAAAAGAAACTACCCATATGTTTGGCAATAACAGAACTATTAGACGACTCAAGTCATCTGTGATCCACTTTTGCTCTGCTGGGGATGATTCTGATGCAAAGTGCACCTGCAGAAGCAGCCAGGTCACATGGCGCCTATACTTACTCTGCTATGAGGCATCTCCAGAGGCAGAATGGATGAACACACCCAGTTTGAATGATTTTATCTAATTCTCCAATACATGCTACTTTATACCCTGCTTCTTTCACTTAGCATGCTTTCATCATGTCATCAGAGCTCTATTTTAAGACCATATAGTACCTTGGCCAATGGATGGAGTTCTGCCCTGCATGAGTCTTTTTCAAATTTCACTTCTTACTCCAACCCTATTCACCAAATATCCTATTTTAAAAAGGCATCTTCTCACCCACACTGATTCAAGATATTAGCTCTGAATTAACTCTCTCACCCTTCTCCACACTGTAATTGGTCTTGATTCTTTCGCTAGGACGTGGTCACCACATGTAGAATGATTAACTGACCTGGCCAACATCACTGCTGTCCAAAGTTGGAATGAGCTTCCATTAGCTTCTGTTCAAGGTGTTCAGGCACTTGGGGAGGTGGGGCATAAACATTCACTAAACCATCACAAATCATATGAGCCTCTTAGACTTTAGATATCATCAATTTCAAGTATGCGTAAACAGACAATCAAACTATGGTCCCAAAGTAAAGTGACTTGATCAAATGCTATCAAGCAATTGCAAAACTGGGAACAACAGAATTATGTCCTCCAATTTCTAATTCAAGGCAGTCTCCCACCTTTACAATGCAAAGCGGACTCTCACAATGCAGGGGAGGACAGGCTACCTGCTGTAAGGAACCACTCATCCTAAAGATACTAAGAGTCCAGTGAGGGCTGACATTAGTATGTGGAGATGGTATCGCCTAAAAAAAGAAAGAAAGAAAGAAAGAAAGAAAGAAAGAAAGAAAGAAAGACCTTAGCCATATTAAATTTGGCAGAGTTTAATTAACAGAATTAATTTAACAGTTTAATTGAGCAAAGAATGATTCATGAATCAGGCAGCCTCCTGAGCCAGACTCCAGCACAGCCATGTGAGGGAAGAAGATTTATAGACAGAAAAAGGAAAGTGACCTACAGAAAACAGAAGTGAGGTACAGAAACAGCCAAGTTGCTTACAGCTTGGCATTTACCTTATCTGAACACAGTTTGAACACTTGGCCCCCTTTGATTGGCCAAAGCTTGGTGATTGCTGCAAGAGTAGATTACAGTCTGTTTACATCACCATTTAAGTTGCAGTTTACTATGTACAGTGAAACCTTTAGGCTGAACTTAAAATATGTAAGGAGGCACCTTTAGGTTAAACTTGATTTAACACTTCCTACCATCTCTGAAATGAGAACTTGTTTTCATTCATCCTATGTACATGGTTGCTGTGTTAGTTTTAGTTTCTTTGCAGCAAATCGCCACAAACTCAGTAGCTCTAGACACTTCCACTTATTAACTCATAGTTCTGCAGGTGAGAAGTCCAGGCAAATGTAACTGGGTTCTCTTCACGGGGTCTCAAAGGCTGAAATCAAGGCATCAACTATGCTGAGCTGGGCTCTCCTCTGGAGGCTCGACTGGGGAAGAGTCCACATCTGTGCTCATTCATGTTGTTAGCAGACCTAAGTTCCTCATGGCTGTGCAACCACAGTCCCTATTTCTTTGCAGCTGTCAGCCAGGGACTGCCCTCCATTACAAGAGGCAGCCCACATTCTCTGCCACATGGTCCCCTCAATAATCCAGCAACAGAGACTCTCTCTCATGTGGAATCTCTCCCATGCTTCAATTCTCTAACTTTTTTTGTCTCTAATCTCTACACCCAAATTACAATGGTCATGTGCTAGGTCAGATCATCTCTACTTCTTAAAGTCAACTGTGCCATGTAACCACTAATTGTGGGGGTGAAATCCATTATTCACATAGTCTCATACTAAGCAGGGTGTGTATACCAGGGCAGGATCTTGGGGTCATCTTATAATCCCTCCTATCACACTGCCCCAAGACAGCCCCAAATAACCTGAAGCCTGGTCCACAGACAGCACCACACCATTATTAGCTGTGCTTAGTGTTGTAAAGGTCCTCAGAAGTTAGGGAGGAGAGTTCCCTAGATCTCCAGGTAACACTGAATTTGGCCTTGATTCTAGTTGGGGAAAGCAGTTATAGTTCAATCAAAGCATAAGCACTTCCCTGCTCTGCCTTCTTGGTTAAACTCAAGTTTTCAGCATTCCCAGCTTTTTCCTCCACCTGCAAGAACCCTGTGGAAATTATGTCTAATGGTCCATGAAAAGATCAAGGACCAACCAAACTCAGATGTCTTCAGTTGCCATGTTATAATTTATTGGCAATATGTTGAGTAATGTTTTCCTGATTATTTCCTGGTTAAGTTGCTTTACCAGATGAAAAATGGCCAAAGACAGTTATTAATTAAGTGAAAATGCAGCAATCAAATGTGAAGAGCTCAAATTCTTTTATTCTGAAGCATCTTTTTTTTTAAAGAAGTGCTGGGTAGAACAGAAATGTGTCATACCTTTTAGCTCATAAATTTACTTTCAACAGCCATATGCAACTTCTGGTTTCAGTTCCTATCAAACGATTCTTTGAACTTGTTTTCTTTCTAAAATCATCCCAAATAAACTCATATTAACTAGTGAGTCAGACTGCTTTTGTTAAAGAAAAACTGTGGAAAGAAAATTGAATCCATCTCCAAATTTGAAGAGGAAACAGCAGTGAAAGAATAATTTATAAAGTATACTGTACTGCTAATTGGCAATGCTTGCCTTGTCTTTTATAGATAGTGCTCTAAAATCCTAGAGTTTTAGAGACATAAAGAAAGCAGAGGATGCTCTGATGAAACCTCTTTGACATATAAAGAAATTGAGACAGAGAGATGAAATTACTTTCTCAAAGTCTCACGGCTTATTAGTGGCTGGCCCTGAGGCTCTGGATTCCCAAGGCCCTTACCACTGCCAGGTCATCTCTCTGACCCCTGGAATAGGGCCAAGGAACCATCCTAAGGCATCTCCAACTCACTTATGGTTTCATGCAGAGGATGTTGCTAACGGAAATACAAAATGACGTAAATTAGGCAGACTTTCATGTGTTACTGTTTTAAACAAAGGCAGAACATGTGTCTTCACTTTGCCCCTTGCAGGAGAATCTTCTGCGTGGCATGCTTTGCTTCTACTCCACTGATCTTTTGTAGAATGGTCCAAGCAGAGAGAATGAGGTATCAAAGGGATCTCACGGAGGGAGACCCCACTGCTGGGGGCCATGCTCCCAGAGTCTTTCTTCCTGAATCTGTGAACTGTCATTTTCAGGAAGGTTGGGTGGTTATCCACAATGACTTTCCAGGCATGCCATTCCATTCCTTTTGGCCTTAAAGCATACTGTCTCTGATTATTAAAGATTTGCAAGTCTTTTAATATGTTTTTCAAGGCTGGTTTTTTTTTTCTTATTAATAAAGAACACTTTGAAGCCTAATAATTATTTGTAAGAAATCAATTGAAAAGTGATATGTTGGCATAAAAGGCATTGATAGTACTTTTTTGCATACGGAAGAAAATGAAAAACAATTACAAAAGTATATGGGTTTTGTAAGTGAGAGCTTTTAAGTACTTTTGTGTCTGAGCCAGGGACTGTCAACCTTGGCAATACTGGCATTTGGGATCAGATAAATTCTTTGCTGTACACGGCAGTCCCATCGTCCAGCAGCACGCCTGTCCTCCACCCACTGGATGTCAGAGGCACAACCTCCCACCCTCGGCTGTGACAATCAACAATGTCTCCAGACATTGCCAAATGTCCTCTAGCAGCCAAAATCACACAGGTAAGCATGCAGTCGAACACTGGCTGTACATTTCAGATTTGAATAGAGATACACCCCAAACACAAGGAAAGAGGGACTGAAAGTAAAGAGACAGGAAAAGATATAGTCAATTGCTAAGCAAAAGAAAATTTAGATGGCTTTATGAATAATAGACAAAACAGGTTTTAAGGCAGAAAGTCTTAGTAGGAATGAAGAAGACCATTTTTAATGATAAAAGCTACAACTCTTTAGAAAGATTAATAGTCCTCAACCCACACACATCTCCCAGTGTAGCCTCAAAACATACAAAGAAAAAATTAACACAACTATATGAGGTTGAAAGATCCATAATCAGGGGGAAGAAACTGTAGTACACATTTCTTGCTAACAAACAAATTAAGCTTTCAAAATATCAGAAAGAAGAGAAAATATTAAAATACCAACTCACACATAAATATACATATACCCCAGGCTCCCACAAATACAGACTACATATTCATTTCAAACACAGAATTTTTTTAAGTGGTCACATACATACATCATGGATCACAAAGGACGTCTTGAAAAGATCCAAAGATTCAAAACCGTATGGCCCACAGTGAATTTAAAAATAAAATTTTAAAGTCAGCTAAAATGCACCCATACATTTGGAAACTAAATAACACTGTTAAATAATTCATGGGTCTGGAAGAAATTGTAATGGCAATTATGAACACTGAGAACTGAAGGACAACAAAGGAACCATGCACCAAAGCTGTGCAATGTACACGAAGGGCATATTGCAGGAAATTTAAAATAGTAAATATATGTACATATTAGAAAGCAAAATGATTTTAAATTAATAAGTTAAAACTTTTTAAGAAGTTAGATAAATAAATTAGTGTAAAGCCAAAGAAAAAATAAGAAAGGTTTTTTCAAAATAATTTTTTTGTGACAAGGTCTCGCTGTCGCTTAAACTGAACTGCAGTGGCATGATCATAGCTCACTGCAGCCTCAATCCTCCTGGATCAAGTGATCCTCCCACCTCAGCCTCCTGAGTAGCTGGGACTACAGGCAAGCACCACCTTGCTTGGCTAATTTTTTATAGAGATGGGGTTTTGCTTCGTTGCCAGGCTGGTCTTGAACTCATGGGCTCAAGAGATCCTCCTAACTCAGCCTCCCACAGTGCTAGGATTACATATGTGAACCACCACACCTGGCAGAAAAGTTAAAATTATTGAAATAGTAAACAAAAGAGCAATAGTGAGAAACAAAAAAAATCAAAAGCTGATTCTTTACAAAGAACTAACAACAAAAGACAAACTTCTTATTTTCTTGGTTTATTAAGAAAAAAAGACATGAACAAAGTATATTAGAAATTAAATAAAAATAATTACTTATAGGTAGTGATTAAGAAAAATAAATGAACAATTTTGGACTAATATATTTGAAATTGCATATACAATAAGTAATTTTCCTAAAAATTTAATTACTGAAATTTCTATTTGATCTATTAAGTTCTAAAGACTAGAAAAGGAAGGAAAACTATTCCCTTTTTCCTATGGCATCTCTCTGGTAACAAAACAAGGTAAGGCAGGGGAAAAAAAGGAAAATTATGAGCACAGACTCAAAAATCCTAAATAAAATACTAGCAAATAGAATCCTAAAGTGCATGGGGAAAAATATGTAAGTCATGACCAAGTCAAATGCATCCTAGGGATACAAGGATGGCTTAATATTAGAAAATCTAGTAATGCAATTTGACATGAAAACAGATTTTAAAAACAATATGCTCATCTAAATGAATACCAAAAAAAGTATAGAAAAGAATTCTTGCAACATAGGAATAGAAGGTAATTTTGTAGTTTATTAACAGATATCTAATGAAAACCTTCAAGAGATATTCCAATGGGGGCACAATAATGTGTTCTCTTTAAGAATCCAAATTGAGAGTCACACCACCAAAAAAAAAAAAAAAAAAAAAAAATCACTGCCCTAGATTGTTCAAAAAGGTCCCAGAAAACCAAAGAAAGAAGAAAATGGGGTCTAGGGAACAATTCTCAATTAAAGGATATTGAAGTGTGATGACTAAATGCAATATGTGATCCTTGACTAGATCAAGAAAAAAACAGCTAATAGAGAATTTTATTAGAACAGTTAGTAAAATTTAAATACGTATGGTATAATATATAATAGCATTATCATTGTTAAATTTCTCAATTCTGGTTACACAGAAGAATGCCTTTTTTCTTATCTATAATTACTGAAATATTTAGGATGAAATATCACAATGTCTGCAACTTATTCCTCATTGGTTAAAAATAATAAGGGACAGCAAAAGGCAACCAAATGTTAAAAAGAGATGAATCTAGGTAAAAAGTTTGCATGTGTTCATTCTTTCACTTTTCTAGGTGTCATACTACCAGCTAGATCCCACCTTTCAAATTTTACCATTTAAACAATATTCCACTAACGAATACTTTAGTGTTCTTTGTAAGTTAATTTTTATTAAGAAATTATCTACACAATCAAAACATTCTCCTGTGAAAAAATTAGAACTGTATGGACACATTCACACATTGGATATGTCAGGGTCAACATCCAACATAGCTTGAAAAAGAACAATACCATGATGTAAATCCTCTGACTGGGTCTATGCAATTTCAGTCAATTAACAATTAAAATATTAAGAGAAAGGCTTTCAACTGCTTAGGATAGTATGCATATAATTAATGAGAAACTTCATTATTTCTATCAAAATAGTCAAAAGTCTTTGGATTCTTGGTTTTGGTTTAAAATACCAAAGCAACCAAGACTCAATTAACTAAGAAGTTAGAGAATGAGACCGAGTTACAGGAGAGATTCACTTGCTATCACAACTTTATCAGCCATCCTGGCCATCTCATGTCTTATCAGTGTAAGCTTTATTCAGTGTGTCATTATACAGTTGAGAATTTTTCCAGTATTAACTTTTGTGTTTGCACTCTTACATACTTGTGACAAAGATAAAACTTGGCTTCTTCCTCTAATTTGTAATTTGAAAATCCTCAGTGAATAAATGTTGAGTCATATATCCATCCTCTGTATTAATCAATGCATTAGCGTGTGGTAAGGTGGCCATTAATTAGCCCAATCATTGGGGTTATGGAAATGGGGTCACAGTGCTTCCTTGTGGGCCACCTATATAATGGGACAAGGGAGGGTGAATTGTTTCTCTAAAGAAGTGCATTGATGCATCAAAGGCCTAGCCCCTAGGCAAACTGTTATCACCTAGGCAGCCATCCAAAATAAATGCCCTCCTCGCTCCTGGGCACCAGCTGCTCTGGGCACTGCTCCCTCCTGCATGATCAGCACCTTGATTTTCTTGTAACCCCTACCTTCAACCCACAGGGGACAAACAGAGCAAGCTGCCAGCCTGCCATGGTGGAGGCAAGCACTTCTGGGGCGCACATTCAAATGTTACAGTCTCCAGGGAGAAGAGGGCCACACCGCAGCACCCAAAGTTGTTTTGGATGTGAGACATGTTTCAGGTCCCCATTGCAAGGACACAAAAAGTCACCGGATCTCTCCATGTGCCAGTGTCCTGCAAGGTGGTGACCGACCTTCTGGATCTCCTACTTCAACCTATGTGGAAGCAACCATGCCCAGAACAACTCAGCAGAAGGAGAAGTGCACAAGCTTCCTCTCCAAGGCCCTGCTTGCTTTGTCATCAACTCTTTCAGGCCCCTCGCATCATAAGAAGCACAAAGTGTCCCTTTAACTCTCGTCCCATTTACTCTGATCCCTCCCCAGGCAGGGCTGCCGCATTGCACAAGTTGATGGGGCACCCATGACCTGGCACATGCAGTGACCGGGCCCCCTGGGGCTGTGCAGAGCCTCTCCCAGCCTGTGTAGGCTGACGGAGGTTCAAGGGCTTCCCTGCAAGGGCTACTTGAAGGAGACCTAAAACGCTGGACGTCCTAAGGCATAACAATGGAGACAGTTCAGGCAATAGGGCCGTGCAGAGGGCAGATCACTAAAGTGAGAACCCTGACCCCACCCAGCTCACAGCCTCCCACCTGGGCCCTCTCCTGGAAGAGCTTCTGCCGATGTGATGAGAGTCTCAGTGCTCGCAGTGGGAAGAGTTCTGCATAACAAGGAATTCTCAACATGGGGATTTCACAGGGCCAGAGACGGGGTGAAGAGATTTTGGCCAACATTCAGGAGGTTCCAGCTGAGCTGGCTGAAGCCTGGGAGATGGAAAGACACATTTGTTTGTTCCAAATTATTAAGACCAAAGAGCTTTATTCTCAAACTATAAAATCCTTCCAGGGAAAGCCCCACATCTCAGAGGCACGCATGGGATTCCTATTAGCATTCATAATCATTTTCTACAACAGTCTGATGAGATGGCTCCTGTGAAATCTTAATCTCCTCCATGTGGCCTCCCACTTGGCCAACTCCTCAGCTAAAAATAAAATCTATTCATCAACAAATACTTTAATATTGACTTTGTTGCCTGCGTGCATGCTGGTTACCAGATTACATAACCATGTAGAATACAAGGCCATTTGCACTGAAGTACTAAATGAAATGACACCTGGAGACCTGCACTCCTCCGGAGCCTTTTCTAAATATGGAAAACCTAATGGACACTAATTGTGAAGCTCTTGCACCCTGAACAGAGAGCCAGACCGTCCTGCTGCAGACACATCAGTGTCTCCTTGGCTCTTCCCTCCCCACAGCGACGCCACGCAGACCACACTGCCACATGGGCAGTCACAGGCCTGACAATGCATATTCCACACACTGATAGAGAGGGATGACAGCCCAAAGCACGTGACTTTGAAGAAAATGGACTTAAGGTTTTATAGATTTTCATGAGGGTTTGTCACAGAAAACCCAGCCAAACACATTCTAAAAATGAAGTCAAGTCAAGAAGGAGGCAAAGGTCAGATCCTCTCCTCTCTTTTTGTTAATCCACCCATAACATTTCTCTCTTTCAAACTCCTTTCCATGAGTTTTGTGGAAAGTCTGTCCTCATTGGCTCTTGTATGTTTCTGGGTCTGTCCTGATTGGCTCTTCAGTGTCTCCGGGCTTATTGGCTTTTATATGTCTCTGACACTTTCAAGCTCATTCAACTTACATTCATGGTGTACCTTCTCTGGGGCAGGCGCATGCTGAGGGCTGGGTGCCCAGGTACATCGTCCATAAGGTCTCTGCCCTTGAGGAGCTCCTGGTCTAGTTGGGGGTGGGGCAGGTGAACAGAGAGACAGGTTACAGGCAAAAACTGCAAGAACCCTAGGAGGGAGGAATTTGTTCCCACAGGCTGGGGGATGGGGCCAGAGCAGGGCAGACTCAGAGAACACAGCACTTGAGCTGGTCTCCAAGGAGCCTTTTCACTACATTTTATTTGCACATCAAGGATCATTCTAACTTTACTAAATACCCCATGTTCTTTACTGGTTTGCCAGTTTCTTTGTTTCAGCTTTTTATTTGATTGCATTGTCACCCAAGAATGATTCTAAGTCTTTGGGGTAGTAGTCTAGGCTGCCTTCCAAGCCCCAACCCCCACCCACCCCCATGTGAACGCTGCACAACCACTTTTGGTTTACTTAGCCACCCCTAGCAATGGGGAGCCCTAAAACATTTGGCCTTTGTGTTTGATGAATTATATGTGCAAATGAATGTCCATTCTTGAGTTTGACTTTGGGGACGAAAGCCAGCGGCGTTCTGCTGATGCTCTCACTGCTTGCGGTGCGCTCATGCCTGAGTGTTCTTGTCTATTTTCAGTGCTGGAGGAGTTAACAGCGGGCAACCTGTGGCTATCTTAGACTCCTCCTCTGGGATCTTGTTTCTCCTTGCCATTCTCTGTGAGACTGTGGTTCTTCCCCCACAACTGAGAACACAGGTCCTAGCAGGGAATGAAGCCGTTAAAGTACGCCAGCTTCGCAGAATAGTCAAAAAACAGGAGGGAGGTGCTATGGTGTAGAATGTAGCAGAAAGTCACCACACAGGAACTAGGAACTGGTCTACTGGTGACCTTGTCCACGCGATTTAACTCCTGTGTGCCTCAGAGTCCCATCTGTTCAACAAATGAGCATGGCTAAAGATTCAGAGGTCATCTTTGTTCTGATTTTTAGGACTCTTGATAGGAGTTAGAAGCCAATGTGCCTAACAGAGTGTTTACATATCTCTAAAATACTCATCTCTGAAGCTGATTGGTGAGACCTCAAAACTCAAGGATTTTTGCGCCTATGGGTGTTGGGTGGAAAGTAATCCTGATGGCCGTAAGCCCCTGCTGCCCCTCGAAGAGGAACAGTGCTAGGAATAAGCTGCTCAGACCTCAAGTCCAGATGGCAGTAGGGGATGTCGGCCTCCCTGGAAGATGAGGTAAGAGGAAATATGCAGACCATGGCTGCTTCCTGAGCCAGGGCCCAGCATGCCCATCCCACATGCGGGCACGGTGGAAACCAGGGACTCACTAGCTGGCCATGGCCCGCAGCAGATGGAACAGCCAAGCGCAGGCCCTGCAGGCTGCTCTCAGGAAGCCCAGCACCCCTGGGGAAGAGCAAACCCTCAATCAACTGGTCCGCAGGGAAGCCTGCATTCTCATGATCTGAATGTTCTGACGAAAACGTGAAACCAGGGCTCGTTTGTCTTGATCTTTGCTATTGGAAATCTTATAAAAGTGTGTGATTCCTTTCCCAGGCTTGGCAAACATGGAAAACAAGCCCGCTTGGAGCTTCCTTCGATGCCAGAGCATCCTGAATTGCCTCCAGATTTTCCTTCAGAATCATTCTCAGGAATTCCCTGGGCTGAGGGAAGGCGTATGGGCTGTCCTGGGTTTACATTAGAGGTTCTGGCAGAGGGCAAATCCGCATTCACCCTTGATCTTGCTCTGGTCTGAGCAAACTGACTGGGAGGCTGGCTGGGGAACGGGGGAGGCACGTGCCCAGGGTTCCAGCAGCTAAGCTGGCAGAAGGCTCATATGCCACAGATGACGCCAGGTCACCTTGGCTTCCAATGCGTTGCCATATCCTAACCCCTACGTGGTTCCTGGGGCCAAGAAGTTGTTACTAAAAAAGTGAGAATGTTGAAATTAAATTGGAAAACAATCTGAATGTCAGTTTTCTTTCTCAAGAATTTACTCATTTTTCTAAAGGTAAGGAAATGAACACAGTGTAATTAGGTATTTCCACTCCTTTACCTTAACCAAAAACCCAGGGCTGGGCAGCCTCCCTGCAGGCAGGACAGGGTGGCCAACAGAAAGGCAACTTTGGCTGCAAAGGGTGAGGGTTTCGGGAGCGTGATGGAGGCTGGTGGAGGTGGAAGAAAGTGGAAGAAGGGGCTGCGAAAGGAAAGCTCAACTGTACCCTCTCATAGTCAGCCAGGGCACCAAGCCTAGACAGTTTCACTTGGTTGGCAGAGTTTTTCATATAGTTTGATTACTTTAGACCTTATTTCACAGGGAAAATGAAAAGAACAAAACAACTGCCGATTAGAAGAGAAATAAAGTCCTTGATTGCAATCCCGTGGCAATATAGTGGAGAGAAGTCATCTATGATGTAGCCAGCATCCCCCAGACATCGCCTGAGCTGCCCCCACACCACACAGCTGTGTGCAACCCACAGAAGCCCCAGGCTGTGTGAAAAGAGAAGAGCAGGCAGGAGCTACCACTGTCACTGCCTGGCAGAGTGCGGCCACCCCATGCCATCATGGGCAGAGGGAGGGGTTCGGAGACTGCCAGGACCAGAGGGCCTTCTGACAACAGTCACCTGGTGAGCCTGCTCCTTGCTTCAGAGGTAGCGGACGGCCCTTTGAAGGTTTGCATCTGCAGTGTGTCTTCTGAGGAGACACAGTGACCTCTCCCGTGCCCATAGAGGAATCCAGACAGCACAAGTGCTGAGCTGACTGGGTCTCTCCAGGCTCCCCGCTGCCCAGAAGGTAAAGCTGAGGCTCCTTCACACAGCAGCTGTGCTGGTTCTTCTCCATCACAGGCTCCATTCAGGTTAGACTCACCACACGGAGCCATGAGGGGAAGCCAAGGCAGGAGCAGAGGGACCCTGCCCCCCACAGGGCTGCAGCTCTTCAAGGCTGAGCACTCTCCCTAGTCCCTGGCCCTGTGTTGAGGCCCGGGATGAGAATGGCTTCCCGCTGTTGCTGGTCAAGGCTGTGCACCAGCCTGCTGGTCCTGTAACACTGTGCACGCCTCTCTAGTGACTGTGTCATCAGAGTCTCCGCGTTGGAACCTCTGGGGCCTGCTCTGGTTTGGATATGGTTGGTTTGACTCCACCAAGTCTTATGTGAAAATTCATCCCCAGTGTTGGAGGTGGGGCCTGGGGGAAGGTGTCTGGGTCACGGGAGGGGATCCCTCATGAATGGCTTAGTGCCCTCCTTGTAGGAACATGTGAGCTCACACTTAGTTCTGGTGAGAACTGGCGTTACAAAGACCCCGGCCCCTCCTCTCCTCTTGCACCCTGTGGTGTGATGTCTGCACTCACTCACTCTCCTGAGTTTTCTGCCGTGAGTAGAAGCAGCCTGAGGCCTCGCCAGAAGCAGATGCTGGCGCCATACATACTTCTTGTACAGCCTGCAGAAACGTGAGCCAAATAAACCTCTTTTTTTAATCAGCTCTCCAGCCTCAGGTGTCCGTTTGTAGCAACACAAAACAGACTAAGGCAGAGATGAATTCTGATTTCTTCTGGGAACTACCTGGAAGCATCCAAAAAGAGACCCTCAAAATGGGCTTCTGGAGCCAGCCTGCTCAGATCCTCGATGAAGGCACAGAAGATCCTTTACAGGGGAAAATGGGATCCAGCAAACCTGCGCAGGCAGTGAGGTCAGTCACCCTGATTGTCATCGAGTTGGTGTGGGCCGGCATGCAGGTGGCAGCAAATAGGGTGAGGCTGCAGGGCTTGATCACTCCAACAATGGGGGCCTCACTAATGGGAGCTTCACCCCAGAGGTGAGGCGAGTCCAGTTGTCATCAGGGATGGATGGGGGCAGGGACGGTGGGAGTTTCCCATACTGGGTATACACCACAAGGGAGTGTTTTTCGGCAGATAATTTAGAATAATAATAAAACTGAGGTGGTCTGTTTTGTACTATGGCCATGTGATGGCAGCTCCACACCATGGCAGTGATAACACACTCTGCTGGGCAGACCTCTCCTGGCACTGCCCACCCTCAGGGTGCAACACATTGACCACAAGAGGCCACAGAGACAGAAGGCAGAGACTGAACCTCGGGGGGGTCTGGGGCTGTGAGTGACACACACAGGCTCCCGGGAGCGAGTGATGGAAGGAGGGAGCTATGATGGTCTATATACTTGACGGCCAGCTAGGGTGGGAGCTAGAGGAAGGTCAGGGGTTAGGGGGCTGCCCAGCTCTCAGAGGAGGATGGCCAGCTATGTGGCGTGAGGAGGGTGTGGCTGGAGCGGCCAGGCATGCATTACATGTTTTTTCTTTCATCCCATTCTTTGCTACATCCTACATGAAGGGCACTAGTGGTACCAGGTGTCAGGTTCGGGCAGAGGAATAGCTGCCTAACATCATCCCACAGTGATGGCGTGGCCAGTGAGCCTTGGTGTCTCCTGGTAGGGGGCTGGGAGTTTCTCCATCTGAACAAAGGACAGGAATGGAATTCCCTGGGGGCTGCTGTCCTTGGGTTCTGCTTGGGGGAGGCGTGGCAGGAGCAGAAGGGTGGATGGAGAGGCCGGTGTTTCTCCCACACCCTCCTGCTTTGGTGCTGCACCGACCTCCCCCACCCGTGCTGCAGCTTCTGCCAGGGGGCCCCTCCCTGTGGGCCCCAGCTAGCCCTGGGGAACCAGCAGCTCCCCACTGTTGCCAGAGGAAGGAAACTTTGAGGGAAATCAAAGAGGTTGACCTCCCAGAAAAAACGGTTATATGCTTTTGGTACAATAGATGCCTTAATTGTGCAAAAATATTTACGTGATGGTAACAGACTACACCACATGTTGATTTAGCCAACAATTATGAAATGACTCGGTGGGAATACTTAACGGGCAGGGGATGCATGGGCAGGGGGCGTGGTGCTTAACGGAAGGAGGCTTGCTCTCTTCCGCTGTAGAAGTCAAAGCCATGAGCAGCTCACTTAGAAACATGGAGGTCAGTACCTAAGAAAATAGCTCAAAAGCTCAACCTTTATCTCTCATTCCCGCACCCAAAAGCTCTGGGTGCGGGAATGAGAGAAGGAAAAAGTAGAACAATGTTGTTTGACTTGTTTTTTTTTTTTTTTTTTTGAGATGAAGTTTCACTCTTGTCACCCAAGCTGGAGTACAATGACACGATCTCGGCTCACTGCAACCTCCGCCTCCCAGGTTCAAGCGATTCTCCTGCCTCAGCCTCCCGAGTAGCTGGCATTATAGGCGCCTGCTACCACGCCTAGCTAATTTTTGTATTTTTAATAGAGACAGGTTTCGCCATGTTGGCCAGGCTGGTCACAAACCCCTGACCTCAGGTCATCCGCCCACCTCAGCCTCCCAAAGTACTGGGATTACAGGCATGAGCCACCGCACCCAGCCCTGTTTGACTTTTTAAACCAAGTATTTGCATATTTTAACTAGAACATGTTTTTTAAAAGAAAAGAAAAAGTCAAGCTACCTCAGACTTTTCCTAATTAATATCACTAAGTACCTGAAATTTTAAAACTCTCATTTTTAAAACTTTTGAGGGAAAAAATTGCCACCAGAGACTCTTTCTACCAAGTATGAGAATAGTAAGGAGACGTTTTTGGTTATGGATGGTCAAAAACTATATACACACATACATATATATATACTCTAAAATTTACTTAACGTTTTCATAGTTGAATAAAAAGGATTCAGTATTGAGAGTTGAAAAATATGGAAAGGTTAAAAAATGGAGACCAATAAAAGCAGTTTTTCCAAAAGGGATGAGTTTAAATAAGTACCACTAGAATATTTATTTAAAAGTAATAAAAATATTGCAATTATTCTTGGAAAATAAATTGCCTATGTTATGAAATTCAATAATAACATTTTGGGATATAAAAATCCCAGGATATAGCACTAAAGGTTGAAAGGAAAGATGAGTGTACAAAGCCAACCAAAATATCTAGAGATGAAGGGATTAAATCATTAATTTTGGTAAATTCAGATGATAGAATTATATGGAATCATTTTAAAAATGTGATTTAGGAGAATATTTCACATCGTCATTAATGTTCAGAGTAGCTCACTTAGCAAAAATGGCAGTCACCAAGAAGCATAATGTAAATCTAAATATAACATAACCTATATCATAACATAAATAGAACTTCCCATTTTCAGAAAATGTAAACATATATACATTATTATTATATTCACTAAAACAAGACCAGAATAGATTCCCCAAGGTTATCCTCGTAAATCTTCTTCATCTTTCTGCACTTTCTATATCTTCTATAATGACTCTGCTTTACTCCTTTTAGACAGCTGTCAAGCAAAGCATGAGTCCGGCGGCCGTGCTCACAGATCGTACAGGCACAGGAGGGCCCGGCAAGGTCCGCAGCTTGGAGCCTGCCCTTCCTTCCCTTCTCCTTTAGAACACTGAGATAACAAGTCCAACATACACACTTTGTACTCAGTAGCAACTCCGCTCTCGCCAAGATCGTGGTCTTGTGATGGCCTAAGTGGGGAAAGAGGGAAGGGGGGTGAAGGGGACTAGATTACAATGACTCACAATGGGCTTCGGAAAGCATTCTGAAATTGTTGATCAAGGTGTTGTGGAAGGACTGCCGGATGAGAAATCCAGGCAAGGGTGGAGCCAAACTACGAGGGCACCGTAGACGCCTTCCAAGTCTTGGCTTCTGTCCCTAAAGCGTCTGTCCCTAAAGCAGAGATAATATGGTCCTCACCTGACTGGTGGAGACGTGG
Source organism: Plecturocebus donacophilus (assembly GCA_004027715.1). Lineage (NCBI taxonomy): Eukaryota > Metazoa > Chordata > Mammalia > Primates > Pitheciidae > Plecturocebus > Plecturocebus donacophilus. Next base: position 3,248 of record PVKP010011524.1, on the reverse strand, counting down.
TGAGGCCGTAAGATGTAGCAGGCATGTAACGGAGTCCTCTGCAGACGCCAGGCTTCCAGACCAGGAGGCTGCCAGGCTGAATACCTGGCATGGGGCTGCCAGCCCCACCTCCCTCCACCTGTCTGCTCCTGGACCCGCCACCTTCACTCCTGCCTCGTTGTTCCCCTCCCCCTCAGTTTCACTTTCTTCCTTCCAAGGCACCCATTATTTTAAATTATTGAAGATGCTAATGTTTGATGTGGAAGTTTAAGTCTGTCAGGAAATTTCACTTTTTTTTTGAGATAGAATCTCATTCTGTCACCCAGGTGCTTCCCTGGTTCAAGCGATTCTCCTGCCTCAGCCTCCCGAGTAGCTGGGACTACCGGCGCGTGCCACCACGCCCAGCTAACTTTTGTATTTTTAGTAGAGACAGAGTTTCACCATGTTGGCTAGGCTGGTCTTGATCTTCTGACCTCATGATCTGCCCGCCTTGGCCTCCCTACGTGCTGGGATTGCAGGCATGAGCCGCCGTGTCCAGCTGGAAATTTCACTTTCAAAGTCCTTCCGTTGGTTCAAAAATTCCTCCCCTGCGATGACGTCTTGATGGAGTTTCCAACCCCCTTGGAGCCTGTCCGGAGCGAAATGGTCCACAGTGAAGTCCATTCGGGGGACATGACAGGAACCTAAAGACTGTCCGCATTGTCCATTTTTAACCATGGCCTGGCGTGCATGTACTGTCTTAGGAGTAGCTGTTAGTGCTGAACTCACAGTGGGCATTGCAGAGCTAAACAATCCAGAGCTTTCCTGCAACAGGAAACATAATAGAGAGTGTGACAGCCTGTGCTTGTGACGAATGCCAAGGCTTGGCAGACCAGGCCTCTGCGGGGCTCTGGACTCAGGGCTCTGGCCTCTGACAGCCAGAAATCCCAGCAACAGCCAGGGGACTGCACCCAGAAAAGGTCGCCCAGAAACCTCATCACTTTTGGATCATGGCAGAACATTTGCCTCTACAGAGGTTGAAACAGAATATGCGCCATCTCCAACAGAGGTTGAAAGAGAATATGCGCCCAACCTTTTTCGGCACCGGGGACTGGTTTTGTGGAAGACAATTTTCCCACAGACAGGGGGAGGGGGGTGGCTTCAGGATGATTCACGTGCATGACACTTACTGTGCACTTTCTATTATTATGACATTGTCATCTATAATGAAATAATTATACAACCCACCATAATGTAGATTCAGTGGGAGCCTGGAGCTTGTTTTCCTGCAACTAGATGGTCCCATCTGGGGGTGATGGGAGACAGTGACAGATCATCAGGCATTAGATTCTCATAGGGAGTGCGCAGGCTGGATCCCTCACCTGTGCTGTTCACAATAAGAATCAAATGCTGTGCTGATCTGACAGGAGGCGGAGCTCAGGGAAGAATGTGAGTGATGGAAAGCAGCTGAAAATACAGACAAAGTTTTGCTCACTTGCCCAACACTCACTTCCCGCCGTGAGGTCCAGCTCCTAACAGGCCACAGACAGGTACCGGTGCCAGTCCATGGCCGGGGGCTGGAGACCCCTGCTGTAAAATATATATAAAATAGGAAAATAAAAATCTCCTGGAGATGACATTTTGCATTTTGTTGTCTAGCCGTCTAACCCTTTTCATATCTGTGGATATTTTTAAGTGTTTTTGCTCTCCATGTTGTTCGTAGCTGGTCTTCTGTTCTTGGACTCTGCCTGTCCTGGGTCATGTGAGCACGAAGCTTGCAGACACCTCCCTCCTTCATGCTGACGGAGCATTTCCTGGGGTGGGAGTGGGGAATTGGAAAGATGTTTGAATCACCCACCACTGGGATTTACTCTTTTAAATCTCTAAGTTTCTGTTCCTTCCTTTGTCTTCACAGTTTTTATTAAAATAATGCCAGTTTTCCATCTCCTCTGTGGCATGTTTATTCTCTTTGACTTTCAGAGAGCTTAGCCTATGACTCATTTGTGTGTGTGTGCGTGAGTCTTTGGGAAGCAACGCAGAGTAAAAGGGAAGTGAAGTCAGGAATGTATTATTTGAACCTGATTCTTCTATGAATGTTTCAATGAGAAATAAACCTTGTTTCCCCTCATAGGAATGTGCATGTTTGCTACAAGCCAAACAGAAAGATTGGTCCAGGGCTGTGAACTTGGTCAGAGCCCCGCCAGTTGGAAGTAGCAGCTCTTTGCAGCCTCAGTAACAGGAAGTCCATGTGGGTGTGCCTCAGCCCTGCAGGACCTGACTCTGACCCAGGTACCTTTCACACGGCAGGTGCAGAGCAGGTCAGCCCTGACAGCCGACAGAGCCGGATACTCCCAGGCTCACCTCTCCTTCTAGGGCCCACTTCCACCTCTCCAAGCCCCTCTCTTCAGCTTGCTGGTGCCCTCCTGACCCTCCTCCCAACCATTAAGATCCATCCATAGCCTCCTGTCACCAAGGGCAGCTGATAGCATCGACTCACCGTAGACAAGAGACTAACTCTCACGTGAAGGGTCGCTTCTCTCTAGCATGAGACGACAGAGTGACTAAAACAACTAAATCTCCGATAGTGGAGCCTCAGGCACCGGGGAGAGGTCAGCAAGGAAGAAGCCACCATTCTCCTTGTCCGGTGGGCAGGGGGGCTGCTAAGTAGACTTTCAGAAGCACAGTCTGGGATGGCCCCTAGATACCTCAGTCTCCCAGAGTCACACTGGAGTCTGCTTTAAGAGCCTGGGACCAAAGCCTCCTGCCCAGGTCTCTTCCCACCCTGCGCTACCTCTACCCGTGGATTTTCTACCTGGATTATTAACCACTCATAGCAAACCCCACAGAGAAGGGAATCTCCCTCGAGGGACACTCAGAGGCCCAACTTGCCAAGCTTTCTCAGATGGACTGTCCTGAATCTGCCTTGTTTGTCTTCATTTGTGGCTCTTCATAGCTTTCAAGTTTATCAAAAAAATTCAACAAGCAAGTCCACATCATACTGGCTTCCAAGCATTCCCCCAAATCCCAGTGTTACCTGGCCCTCTACACCAGTGACCCCTCATCCACAGTTTCACCCTCTGAGGTTTCAGTTACCCATGGTAAACCAAGGGCTACAAATAGTAAATGGAAAATGCCAGAATTGAACAGTAGTTCATACGTTTTAAATGGCACGCCATTCTGAGCAGTATGATGAAACCTCCCACTGTCCCACTCCGTTCTGAGCAGTATGATGAAACCTCCCACCATCCCACTGCATTCCCTGGACAGGAATGGCCCCTTCACCCAGCTCA
>PVKP010011523.1:33426-61209 GCA_004027715.1 Plecturocebus donacophilus | reverse complement strand
TTCTTTTTTCTTTCTTTTGCTGTTTCTTTCTTTCTCCTTTTCTCTCTTTTTCTAAAATCTCTTCCTCTTTCTTTTTTTTCTTTTGCTGTTTCTTTCTTTCTCCTTTTCTCTCTTTTTCTAAAATCTCTTCCTCTTTCTTTCTCTCTTTCATTCTTTAAAAAAAAAAAAGAATGAATAAGAACTACTATTTGATAGTACATCAGGGTGACTTTAGTCAGTAATAACTTACCTGTACATTTAAAAACAAAAAGAGGTTGGGCATGGTGCCTCATGCCTGTAATCCCAGCACTTTGAGAGGCTGAGGCAGGTGGATCACGAGGTCAGGAGTTCCAGGCCAGCCTGGCCAACATAGTGAAACCCCGTCTCTACTAAAATTACAGAAATTAGCCAGGCATGGTGGTGCATGCCTGTAGTTCTAGCTACTTAGGAAGCTGAGATAGGAAAATCGCTTAAACCCAGGAGGCAGAGTTGTGGTGAACCAAGATCGCGCCACTGCACTCCAGATTGGGCAACAGAGTGAAACAAACAAACAAAAAACAAAGAGTATAACGAAATTGTAACTCAAAGGATATATGCTTGAGGGGATGGATACCTGATTTTCCATGATAAGCTTATTTCACATTGCATGCCTGTATCAAAATTTCTCACATACTTTATAAATATATACACCTACTATGTACCCACAACAATTAAAAATTTAAAAAGGAAAATAAATAGATAAACAAAAGTGTTAAGTAAATATTTCATAAGTATATACCATGTTAGATGAATAATAATGATAATGTCTCTTTATCGGGCATATCCCATACTTATTCACCCACAGTGTTGTGGTTTGGCCCTATGTTTGAGCAGGGACTAAACTCACTGGATACCTGTGAATATTAAAATTATATCTCATAGTATAATTTCAGAAGTCTGGGTAATTTAGTCTAGAGACTAGCCATATTTGAGTTTTTGTGATTCATGTAGAATTCACTTAAGTTCTCTTTCTTCATATCCTTCTTTTTTTTTTTGAGATGGAGTTTCACTCTTGTTGCCCAGGCTGAAGTGCTATGGAGCAATCTAGGCTCACTGCAACCTCTGCCTCCTGGGTTCAAGTGATTCTCCTGCCTCAGCCTCCCAAGTAGCTGGGATTACAGGCAGGTACGAACATGCCTGGCTAATTTTGTATTTTTTTAGTAGAGGTGGGGTTTCACCATGTTGATCAGGTTGGTCTCAAACTCCTGACCTCAAATGACCCACCCACCTCAGCTTCCCAAAATGCTGGGATTACTGGTGTGAGCCACCATGCCCAGCGTAAAATTCTTCTAAGTCACCATCTGGTCTATTCTAAACTTCCTTGGGTGGTTTATTGAGGAAAAACATCTAAAAGCAAATAATTTTCCTGAAACAGTACATTCTGACTCGATATTTTAGAAAGATACCTTTTGATTAAAATTTTTTCATTATTATGAAGACATTCAAATCCTCACATATCTCTGGTTTATTGGTTATAAAGAACAAAAAAATCTCACATCTCTAACCTCCTTATTTTAAAACACAATCTTTTTGGAAGTTATTCCTTTCTCACTGCTTTTGGTGGATGTGCCTCTGAGGTCTTTTCTTTTTTAAATTTACTACTTCTTCATATTGTTAGGATAGATATTATCAAGTCCATGGTCAAATATAATGCTTTAGCCCATAGAACCTCTTACTCAGCACTCAGAGCATGTTCTATACATGATTCCAACAAAGTTGGTACTCCCCTCTCACAGCTGACAATATTGAAAATTTCAGATACAGATAGTGATCATATGGTTCTCTTTGTGGGAGAATTTATGATGTATGTGTGAGTGAGTGTGTGTTGTGTTTATATCTAAATATACCTGGAGTCACCAGTAATATATAGCAGGTCCATCAGACATTTTCTGTAAACAGCTCCTGGATTCTGGGGCAGCTACTCAACAACTCTGCCACCATAGCATAAAAGCAGTCATAGACTGTACATAAATGAATGGATGTGGCTGTGTTCCAATAAAACTTTATTTACAAAAGTAGGCAGAGTCCCCTGAGGTTGTAGTTTAGTGATCTCAGAATACAGTATAGTTCTAGAAAAGAAATCAGAATAACAGGGGCTCCCACTCTCAGTTCTTCTTCTCAGTTGAGTGCACAGCTTAGTTTTCTCTTGTGCTAATTGAAAGAATACTGTGTAAACTTTAAAGTACTATGCAGACATCTAAGATGGTATTCATTTAATCTTTCATTTAATCAATAAATAGATATCAAATGCCTGCTGTGTCAAAAACTTTCCTAGAACAACAAAGTGATTGTAGATAAGAATGAGTCACCTAAATTTTGGAAAAGGTACCAATACTGGGCTGTTGCATGATTGTCAGGTTGGGGTCATAGGGTAAGATGACAGCTTGAGAGGTGGGAGTGGGGTTTTTCCCCGAAAGGAATTGATGTTCACACAGTCATACATTTTGGGAAGTGATTAATTCTGGGAAGGAAATGAGTTGGCACTTTGCGTAGGGGGTGGTCAGACTTCTTTTTCTCTCTGGCCCAGGAAGTGTTGGGCCAAGATTCCAAATCATGGACAGGTCCAGATGATTCTGTTTGTGGGGAGTGAACTGTTTCTTGGCTATGTGGGTTTAAGGTTAGAGTGACTTGTGCCATCAAGTTCATGACTTTCCTCTTAGCAGTGACAGTGACCCAGGGTAGAAGCAGTTCATTTCTGGAGCAGCCAGTATTATGGTTCAGAATTGCAGAGTCACAAGTCAGAAGCTCCCCTTTCCAGAGTCTAGCGTATGGTATGAATGGTGGAGGATCATGCCACAATAATATGGAAGCAAGAATAACTTTACTTTGCAGATACTGGCAGGAGGGGTATAATACCCTTAAATATTGCTTTTACTCAGAAGCCCACAGTCTAGCAGGGAGGCAAACGTACAATCATACCATCATAGTCAGCGTGGTAAATTTTTAGGCAGAAGTGAGGATATTAAGGCCCAGGTTGGATGCCTAATTTAGCCTGGATATGGTTCTTGAGCAATAATGTCTGAATTGAGATTTTATTAATGAGTTCAAATTAACTAGCTGGGAAAGAAGGGCAAGGACCTTGTGGACAAAGGAATCAGCAGGGGCCATGTCAAGTAGCCTCAGGGTACTGCAGTGTAGTGTGGTTTGAAATACAGCTCTGGAGCCAGACCGTAGTGGTTACATCTTAGCTCTTCAGCTGATGAGCTGCTGAAACTTGGACATACTTAGGCATTTCTTCCTGGCTCTGTTTCCTCATCTGTAACATGGGAATGGTCATCTCTATCTCATAAGGGTGAGGATGAAGTAGACTATAGTGTTTGAAGGCTTTCAAGTTTGAAACCTGGTAAGCAAACATTCAGCAAGTATTAGCAATTATATCTATTTATGTAATATAAAGTGGTTTAAGTAAACACATCATAGTAATGAAGGAGGAGCATGAAAAGACCAGATACAATTGAGGAATGTGTGAGTGTAGGAATGTAACATTGGTGGTAGAAATGTAGCTCACTTCAGTGTTTTCTTGCTGTTTCCTCATCCCATTGTACTGATCCTGTGAAGGATTTTGGCCTTTCTTCCCTTGACTACCATGCCATATGCTGACTGCCTCAGGCCAGCTGGTAAAATGAGACTCATGAGAACGGAAGGCATAGTCAGAATGTCACGGAGGTTAGGTCATCTGTGTCCCTAGCAATGGAAATGAGATGATGAAATACTTCAGCTAGTTTTTGCTTGGAGCCTTCTGGTTGTGAAGGAGGATCAGCCTTCAAATCATCACGTTCTTGACTAGTTTAGCTGATATCCCTGCCTGGTAATTCCCTCTTCCTGTTGCAAGTGAAATCTAAACATTTCTTGAGTGCTGACTTTATGCGGACACTGATCTGGCTGCTGGGATTTGGAGATGGATTTTTCTTGCCTTCCAAGTGCTCATTTCTAAGTGGGAAAAGTATTTATTTCCAGTGCAATCCATGCTGCTTCTAGAGAGGCACAGGGAGAGGATCTTGATACTGTATCTCCCAAATAGTTGATTATCTAGTCCAGTTTTCCCTGCAGGATGAAAGCATCCTTTGACAGCTGGCCTCACAGAGACCTTTGTTGATCCAATGGCTGGTTTTTCTGAATGCAGATAAGGACAGGCTTCATTGAGTTTAAGGAACTTTCATTTCTCTCAAACTTGCATTGATTCATTTTTTTCCTACTCCTTTCCCCGAGGTCAAACTCCTTTACAGATGCTGAATATGATAAAATACCCTAAGAGTTGTATGCTTTCCAAGCTTATTCTATGTGTTTGTTCTCCCAACAGCTTTGGGAAGGATCGTACATCCCATTGTAGAGCTGAGGAAATTTAAGTTTAGAAAGTCCCTGTGACTTGCCAAGGTCATAGAGTTGGTAATTGCTTGAGCTCAGATTCAAACTCATTTCCAATTGCCAAGGCCACCCTTCTTTCCCATCTGCCACCCTGAGATTTGTTTTTTCTCTTTCCTTGGCTATAGGGAAAGTATAGTCCCCATAGAAGTTTCTAAACTGCATCCAAAGCTTTCAACATGTTGTCCAGATTCTTCCCACTGCTTGCCCAAGAATCCCAAGGTAAAGAGTTGGACCAAAAGCAGTTGGTAAAAATTCAGTTGTGGCCAGATGCTGCAGCTCGTACCTGTAATCTTAGCACTTTGGGAGGCCAAGGCGGGTGGATGATGAGGTCAGGAGTTCAAGACCAGCCTGGCCAAGATGGTGAAACCTTATCTCTACTAAAAAAAAAAAAAAAAAAAAAAAAAACTACAAAAATTAGACAGGTATGGTGGTGGGTGCCTGTAATCCCAGCTACTTGGGAGGCTGAGGCAGACAATTGCTTGAATCTGGGAGGCGAAGGTTGCAGTGAACCAAGATTGTGCCACTGCACTTCAGCCTGGGCAACAGAGAGTCTGTGTCAAAAGAAAAAGAAAAAGAAAAAGAAAAAAAAATTCAGTGGTGATCATTACCAATGAATATCATCATGTTGACTTGATGCTTTTGTAGTGTTTAGACCCTCACATTTCCTTAAGCAGCAGGCAAGGAAGACAGTGTCCATTCATGAAAGTACACTTGGGAAAAACAGAGAAACCTAATGCATTTTCGGCAATCTTCTCTACTTAAAAAAAGTCATCCAACTAGTGTTCTTCAGGCTGTAAGGTGCACATGAATCTCTTGGGTCACATTAGAACGCAGATTATGTTCCAGTTGTTAGGTATGTATGAGATGCCTGCATTTTTAACAAGTTCTCTGGTGATGCTAGACACCAGGACATAACTTAGACAGCAAAGATTTAAACCACTGACTCTTATACTTGGCTTAAGTTTGGGAGCTTAAAATAATCCTGATGCCTGGGCTCTAAATCCAGAGATTCTAATTTAATTGCCTTAGGAAGTGGCCTGGAATTTCAGGATTCTAAGATATATTCAGGTTTGATCTACCCTTTTTAGTGTATTTTAAAATATCTAGAAGAGAGGATTTTGAATGTTCTTACCTCAAAGAAATAGCTGATTAAAGTAAGGGATATGTTCATTAAAGGGATATGTTTATTACTGCACAATGTATACATGTTTTGAAATATCACACTGTGCTACCTAACTATGCACACAAGTTTTGTATCAATCAAAAATAAAATAAAACTTAAAAAACTTTCTAAAATGCTGGCGTGGTGACTCACATCCGTAATCACAGCACTTTGGGAGGCTGAGGCGGGCAGATCATGAGGTCAGGAGTTCGAGACCAGCCTGGCTAATATGGTGAAAACCCATATCTACTAAAAAATACAAAAATTAGCCGGGCATAGTGGTACTTGCCTGTAGTCCCAGCTATTTGGGAGGCTGATAAGGAAGAATTGCTTGAACCTGGGGGGCAGATGTTTCAGTGAGTCAAGATCATGCCACTGTACTCCAGCCTGGGTGACAGAGTGAGACTCTGTCTCAAAACAAAACAAAACAAAACAAAACAAAACACAATGACAAAAACTTTCTAAGGTTAATCTCACTGTTTATTTCTAATCACAAAATGACTAGAACAGCACATAGATATCTCAGAGGTAGGAAAGATAATGGATTGTACAGCAAATATACCACACCTTGCTCAGAAAAGAGGTTCAATAAAGTAAGTGAAGATTTATTGTTTTTCCCTCCCATGTTTTCAGATGGCACAGGTAGATTCTGCTTTCTAAAAATTTCAACTTTCTCTAATAGGCACTCTTATTTCCTGAGTGCTAAAAGTTATTTCTAAGAAAAATAGAGTCTTCCTCAATTCATATTTCCCTATTTTAAAAAGAACTGTTTTTCTTTCTTTTTGTGGGGGGACATGGCTTATTTGATATCTTTTCCTTAAAATGAACTCATGTTTAAAGTGGTTTTCTTTGATTATTCATTTAAGAAATATTTATTGAATGGCCATCTACTATGTCCCAGGAATTGGGCTGGGCTGTGAGTACCCAGTGCTGAATAAGACTGATAGGATTCCTGTCTTCTGGGAGTTTGAATCTTGGAAAGGAATGATAGAGAGAATGAGGGGTGAAGGGTAAAGTGTCATGCAATTAAGGATGGGGGAAGTGTGGAAGGAGACAGCAAGACATTATGTGAAGCCAGCAGAGTCAGGAAGACTTCTCTGAGGAGGTGACACTGAAATGGAAATTAGAACAATGATAGGAGTTAATCAGGCAAAAGAGTGTGACAGGAGTATCCTAAGCAGAAGAAAAATTATCTGCAAGCATCTGGTGGCTAGGCAGAGCATGAAAGATTGGAGGAACCGGAAAGAGTGCGATGTGATTTGAGCATAGAGCACAAGGAAGTGGGGCTGAGCACAAAACTAGAGAGACATTCAGGAGATAGGGAGAGAGTTGGTGGAAAGAGCTTAGAGTTTAGGAAGGCTATGTTTGTAGTGACTGGAGCATGGGATGTGGAGTTAGACAAACTGGGTCTTAAATCCCAACTCTGCCATCCACTGGTTATGTGACATTGGCCATGCTACTCAATGTCTCAGACTCTCAGTGTCCTTATCTGAAGAATGGAGATAATGATGCCTATTTCATTGGGTTGCTTTGAAGATTAAATAAGTGAGTGCAGGAAAAGTAAATTACACATAAGAGCTTGATAAATGCTCATTATCACTATCAGTTCCAAAAACAATGGGGAGATACTATTGCTGTCTGAAGATGGGATTATTAAGGAGTAAGATTGGAGGCAATGCTGTGAGTTAGGAGGTATTCAGAGTAGTGCCAGTGGGTGGTGGCTGGAACTAGGAAACTGGAGGAATTGGATGTTAATTGAGTAGGAAGTGAGAAGAAGGATCTTCAGAGATTGGGATAGTCCTTGAGATTTGGAATGTAGCAATAGTGTTAAGTTCAGGATGAGTATGGTGGGGTTGGTTTGTAAACACTGGTGAGGTCAGTTTGTACATGTTGTTATTGTATTCATGAGGAATCAGTTGCAGGGAACAGACTTCACTTTAGCTTGTTTGGCAGGAAGGGGTTTATCACAGGGTATTAAATGGCTTGTAGAATTGACAGGAGGGCTGAGGAACTAGAATCGAGATTGAGCTTTCAGGAGCAACCTAAAATGTGACTCCTAGGAACTGGGCTGCTATAGTAGCTGCTGTCTCTCCAATAATCTTGCAGTCAGGAAGCTTGCCCCTCTAGAACCACAGAACTGTTGCTGTGAACAGGAAACCACTACAATCAAGAAGCCGCTACTGCTGCCAGGCTCCAGAACCAGTGCACATCTGCAACAGACTATATCAGCAGAATGGATGCTTCTCCCCAGCCACCCAGGCTCACCCCAACTACTAAGCTGGTATCTGAACATTAAAACCTCTGCAAATGAAGCAAAAACCTCTGCTTGCTGGCTGATGGACAAACATTCCAAAATTCTGTCCATTTCAGGCTAAATAATACTAGAACCTGAGCTGCAAGGGAATAAGGAAAGTAAATTTCTAGCATTCCAACATGTGGAGCAGGAGAAGGCACACTGGAACAGTGTTTTGGAAACTGTGGGTTGTGACTTATGAGAGCATCAGAAAAATAAATTCAAGTGGTCACAGTAAGTTTTTTTTTTTTCTTAGTCCTTGTTGGCAACATGACATTTCTTCTTCTGGGTCATGGTAGGAAAAAAAAAAAACCACTTGAAAAGTCATTATACTAGACATTGAGTGGCGATCTCCCATTATAGAGTTTCAGGAGAGAACCATGAGAAAAGCCATGAGGAATATGAACATATGATCCTAGGGGAGAAATCTTCTGGAGCTGTGCTTGTCCTTCACACTGCCTGGTGTTTGTTTACTTTTCAGGAAGAGAGCTAGATCCAGGGAAGCCCCAGAATGCATTGAAGGGTAGGTTTCAAACCCACGCTAAAGAGGGCTGATTCTACAGTGGCTTGGGAGAGCTATAGCGCGCACCATGTTGGATTGTAAACTGGCCTGGCACTCACCGGCACTTAGGATATGTGTGTTGAATGAATATACAGAGCAGAGAAGTACTTAGAAAGTATGGGAGGAGCCATTCAGATTCCAGAGACTAAGCTCCAGGCCATAAGCTCTGATCACAGAGCCATCTAAACCCTTGGTAGCCATGGTTAACAAAGTATCTTTGTGACACCATTTATAGTTTTCCAAGAGTGTTTTTGCTGTATAGAAAAATGGCAACTAGGGGTGGGAGCTGTGCAAGAAGATGTGCTTATATCTTTGTGACACCATTTATAATTTTCCAAGAGTGTTTTTGCTGTATAGAAAAATGGCAACTAGGGATGGGAGCTGTGCAAGAAGATGTAGCTTTGTGTGTAATAGCAAAAACCTAAAAGCAAATTAAATATTCTTGCATAAGAGAATGGACAAACTATAATATATTCAGACAATTAAATATATAGCAGTTACTCTACTGTAATTCTACTATCTAATTCCTTCCCCAAATCCCCAGTCATGTAAGGATGGCTCGGAGAATAGCCCAGAGGCCTAAGACATTTGATGTGGAGAAGTACTAAACGGAAGAAGTGCTGAGGGAAGCTGGCAGAATCTACGAAACAAGGGAGCTTCCCAGAATCCCAGGAATACCACTTATTCTGAGATAGAAGGGACAAACTCCTTCAATTAAGAGAATGGAGAAGTCAGCCAGTATCATCTCTGGAACACTCCTGAGAGATCTGCCAGGCTTGATGGAAGTCCCATTGTTTGGAAGCCCAGCAGGGAGCAGACACTTGGAAAGTCCTCAAGTGTGGTTAGTGAGAGAGCTGGAGTTTCAACCCAGCTTCCTACTCCAATCTCCATTATTTCCCACCAGCCTTGATAGGGCCTCCTGTAGCCTTTCTGCAATTTCTCAGGTCATGTCTTTCCAGCCTTACGTTGGACAGTCTTTCACATTCAGAGGTTTCCTCTGCTCTTCCCTGATCTCACCCCTGTCACTCCAGAATGGTGATTTGAACATGAGGCACAGGTGGTCTCTATCCTCTACGGACTCAGTACATAGTCAATATGTAATTCTGAAAAGGGTTAGGAGCCAGGTGTGGTGGCTCATGCCCATAATCCCAGCACTTTGAAAGGCCAAGGTGGGCAGATTGCTTGAGGTCAGGAGTTCGAGACCAGCCTGGCCAACATGATGAAACCCTGTCTTTACTAAAAATACAAAAATCAGCCAGATGTGGTGCTGCATACCTGTAGTCCCTGCTACTCAGGAGGCTGAGGTAGGAGGATCACTTGAACCCAGGAAGGGGAGGCTTCAGTGAGCCAATATCACACTACTGCACTTCAGCCAGGGCAACTCTACCTTGACTTGTTATTTTTCATCGACTCACTCATCATCTTCCTCTAAAAGTTGTGCAAGTACATTGAGTGTGTGTGCGTGGTGGGGAGGCAGGATTTGGAAGGTAGGAGGAAGGGAAGGAGCTCAAGTTGAGTTTTTACCAAAGAGGCATATGTTTTAGGTAGCCTGGGTTCCCAGTTACACAAATTATTTATTTTACTTGCATAGATATCATTTTACTAGCATAGTATCATTCATTCATAACATTCCCAGGGGCTGGTTAACCCTCAAGAGTAACAGAATTTAGTTTTAAACTTCCCGGGAAGTTTAGTTATTCATGATTAACAGTTGAGTTATTCATGATTATTCTCTTTCATTTTCTTGGTTTGGTTACATTATTCATTTAAATGATGTACCTCTTGCGTCTGTAGGTGTTGGCTTTCTGAGCATTGCTTGACAGAGACTGAGATTAGGAACCACTCACAGTGCAAAAGTCAGGTACCTCTGCTCTGAGGACAGTTGGTGAAAAATGAAAATGGAATCTCTCTTGAGTTAGAATGTGAGATGGCAGAAAATTTGCTTAGTTAGCCCACAGTGGGTTGCATATACCTTTTCAAGAAATACATGAGTTGGTCTAAGCAAGATTCATTTGTCCTATGCAGTTAATGTGTAACTCAAATGCCAGTCGTTTCCCTGTTTATTTTTAGCTTTGAGTCTCAAAGTGTGTTTTTACCACAGACCACTTGGCTTGCTGAATTCAACACCTTTTCCGATTCCTGCTTCTCTCAAAGAATCTACTCACGGAAAGAGTTAAAGAGAAATGTAGACTTTACTGAATATGTCATAGAGGAGACTTAGGAGGAGGTTGACACAGTATGCTGCTCAGCAGATGACTTAAAATTTTCCCTTAGCCATTTCGGTTCTCTCAGGTCCCTCTCATCCATACCACCACTGCTGATTTTTTCTTTCTTTTTTTTCTTTTAGATCTTGTCTAGCTTTTTTTTTCTGACAAACTTTGCTGGATTCCTACTCCTTTTCTCTCTTTCTTGAGAAAAACGCGAATTTTGCTCTATATTTTGGTCTAGCAGGGAAGCTTCCATCTTTTCTTAACGAAGCATAACCTCAGGGCCTACATTCCATCTCAAATGGCTTGTCAAGGTCCTTCCACATATAAGGTGCTCCTCCAAAGATGATGTACGGATGCCAAGTTGGACATAGCTAGAGAAATCTCATGTGGCTACCCCAAGCAGGAGAGGAGGTTGCTGTTTCTCAGAAGTCCTTCTCCCCCCTTTCAGGGCCATTATTATCTGTCAACAACTTTGTGGGAATTTAAAAACCCTTCACAGAACTGGTTTCTGAGAGGTGTTTGAAGCAGGAATATATTATGCAGGAGATGCAGCAGCCATTCCCTGGCTAGATGACCACAGCACTATTGCACACTGATTGTTTGTTAAAGGCACAACACCTTCCTGACAGGAAATGAAAAATGCCTGCTGTTCAATTATTGTCAGTCTAATTGGAATAGAGTCAGGCCTCGTCAGATGGCTTCCCAAACACCCAGACAGTCTCTTAGATTCTGGATGGTCAGTCTCTTAGATTCAGGTGGTCACAGTAAGTTGTTTTTTTTTTTCTTAGTCCTCATTGGCAATATGACATTTCTTCTTCTGGGTCATCGTAGAAAAGAAAAAATCCTGAAATAGTCCTTTCCATTACATCCTTTAGATCCTGCAGTTCATACCATTAAGCAAGGCACCCTGAACTTTGTCCCCCATATTCTGGCTCTGCTGAGATGAGGTGCAGTCAGATTGTACTAGTGTCTTCAATGGTATACTGTGGTAGGGGGGCCTTATTTTGGTTGGAGAGCTTCCAAAATTGTATCTGGAATCTCAGTTCAAAGGGTCTGGTCTTCTGAGATGGAAGAGGTTTTGAAGCAATTCAAACCCAGTCCTTTCATTTGCTAGACTTGGATCCTGAGTTCCAGGGAGGGGAAGGTATGGTGAATTCTTATAATTTTATGTTGCTTTGGCATCTATTTTGTATACAAGTTTAATGTTCTCATACCAGAAGCCTGGCTTAGTCATCCTTGGTAGGGTTTTCCAGTTCTACGCCACGCCTCTGGCCAGAGACAAGAACTGAGAGGCAACTCTGTTGTCTAGCAGACTGGATTTCCCACTTTTCTGTTGCATCCTTCAAACAGACCACTCAGACATTTGCCAGTGAATTGAGAGTGATCACACCCTATTTATTTACCTAGGTTGTTAATTGGCTTGCTCTCAATGTCTGACTCCTCATTCCTGCCTCATGTAACCCAGAGAAGGATGACTGCCCTGCAGACTCATCATGCCCTCTCTGTCCAGGATCTGTAAGTAAAAGTCTTTGAACTTGTTTTCCATTGTGGTGGTGTATTAAATTTGTGCTTTCCATCTCAAGAATGAAGGGCTGCCCCAGGCATGGTTTTCCCTGGGGGTTCCTAAGGGCGGGGTTGTGTGGAACACAAGGTCAGGCTCCTGGTGCCACAGTGATGGCCAGGCAGGAATAAACTGGGCACGGTTCAGACATAAGTCACAAGGGTATCTGCCAGTATAGAGAAGTTTCCTGTGTGAGAGAGTCCTTGATCACAAGTTGGACAATTAAGCATTAGGCCATCTGCAGATAAAGGAAGTATCCCGTGAAGGGTACACTGTAAACATTCACACCCAGCTCCCCTTCATTTCCCATTAGGGCACGTGCTAGCTGCTCTGGTACCAGAGCCCCATTTTATCTGGAGGCTCTCAAAACAGAAGAAATAGATCAAGACCATACAGTGAATTGGTGGTTGGGCTGGGACATCCATTCATCCATTCTGATTCCCATGTGGAGCTCTGCCCACCATACTACATTGCTTCCCTGACTGCTATCTGAAAGATACTTCACTCAAAACTCTCTTTTTAACCCGGAAGGTGTCTCTTCCCAAGAGACAGAAGGAGAAGTATACTATTTAATACCCTGTGTTGTTTGCCTTGGTCTAAAGTTTTTTTTTGCCCAAGTGTTTGGATGGATGAAATACTGTATGGTAGAGAGGCGCTTTCTTCCTGAAGGCCAAGAGAAACTGTTCAGTCTGAACTACTGTATAAGAAGATGGACAACACATTCTCAAGAGGAAAGGTGCTTGTGTCTATGTACTGGAATGTATCCACATTGACTGATATGGTGGTATTGACCAGCAGGTAATCCAGCAAGAATTGAGAGAGATTCTGGTATACACTTTTGGTTTGGATTCCAGACTCACACACTGTCATCAGGGCCTGTTTTTTGATCTGCTTGTTGATGAGAAGCTCCAACTTCAGGTCAACAGAATTATTTGGGCATTGTACAAGAAACTGCATTTGGCAAATGATGACATACCAACCAGGGATCTGGACCACCAGATTCCCATCCTGATATCTGACTCCATGGACAACGCCATCTTTGTTCCAAGACAACTTGGTTTGGTTTAGATGCTTTGCCACTAGAAAAGTATAAAAAACAGAATTATTGAGAAGATTGTAGGTACACATTGGAAAACTCTAAGTCTTTATTCAAAGTTCCCCATTCGAGACCCATGTTTTCTGTAACATTTCAATCATCTGAGTATCCTGCATGTTACTCCCTCTAGGGCCTACTTATTATTCAAGGCACAGGTATAAAACCACCCCTCTTCCTTTTCTCCAATGCTCAAAGCTGGAGGGTCAGAACACACATGGTACTTTACTTCTACTTCCTGTAGGATGGTTTTCCACTGAATCATTATCGTATTATATTATTCTATGATGATGGTAATGATCTTTCCCTTTCAGATTATAAGCTCCTGGACTGTTCTCTACAAGGTCAGAACTATCATGTTCATTTATCATGAGTGGGCATTGCAGAGGGTATCAGGGATAGGAAATTCAATAATATTGAGTTTGATAGACATTGCAGAAAGTACAAGGTAAGACATTCAGTAATATTATTCAGTTAATAACCAATTTAGGTGTGATGATGTCCAGGAGAATTGCAATTAATTTTCACATTAAGATGTATCCTCTAACCGTTCATTGTCTGGATTTTTGAATGTCTCCTTTCAATGGGCAGCCAAACATAATTGCATAGGTCCCTCATGTGCCTATGAAGGGGCTCTTGCCATCTGGGATTTATTGAAAAGCAGAGAACTGGCAGGCCCTCTAAGCTGACAGGTTTGTGCTGGAAGGTGAGTCTCTGAGTCCTAACGTGAAAATCAGCACTGACTGGTAAGGGTGACTCTCAGAGCTGGGAAGCTGGCATGGGTTTGAATTGCTTCCATGTTTTCCCTTTAAATCTCGTTGCCATTCAACTGAAGAGTGAGAACTAATCTAACTGCAAAATTGAATTTTTAAAAAATGAGCAGGATGGCCATTCAGAGAATCTTGGCCATCTCTGTAGCTCATTCTTCTGCAGTCTAAAGTGCCTCTTAGTGCTTCATTTGTAAGGGACCTCTTACCTGAAGCACACTGCAATATGCAAATTGGGCCTGTGCTGACATGTTCATTAAGCTGTCAATCTGGGGACAAGGCAATTTTGTGGATCCCTTGTAAATAACTTCATAGAGGCAAAGATTAAGCGCTTGCCTCCCTTGCATTAGGAAAGGGACTGTGTACTTTGCTGAAACTGGTAGGTAGCTGAATAAGGAGAGGTGAGGGGTGTGGCTGGTGGTGGCAGCGGTCATGGGGACCATGAACACCCGCAGAGGCCAGGTAGGAGACATAAAAGTGTGAATGGGGCTGAGGAAAGAGAAGCCTCATAGCTTTGGAGAAAAACACTCTCCCCACTACGACATTCAAATTCAAATTAAAAAAAAAATTCCTGCTTACTAAACAATACACATCTGCAGGTCACATTTGGCCCTGGAACTCTAACTGTGACTCCTGGCTTAGCAGTTGTTGAAAAGCCACAGAGGTAGTTTTCATATGTTTAGGTTTCCTGGGTTTGGTTACTGACCTTGGAGGTAGGCCCATGACTTCTTGAATGGAGCCCTTTTCAGGATACATAAGAGGTCTTCTGAGCAATTTCCTAAAAATAAGGAGACAATGCATTGAAACATTGTTTGCTGTTCTGGGATCTGGAGATATCAGATCTTTTTCTATGACCCTTTAATGGAGATAATTACCATTCTGCTTCCATTTTGAGAATCGAGAGAAAACCTCTTTATTTCTTATTTTGGCATCAGGTGTTTTAGGATTTTAATTTTTTTAATTTATTTTTATTGATTGCTTCCACTTGGGCTTTAATGGAAGACTGTGGGAAGTCAGGGAAGAAAACAAATATGACATGCATTCCTATAATGTGTCAGGTGTCATTTTTGCCACTATACCTATTTCATCTCTTTAATCTTTGCAGCAACTCTATGAGAGAGGTATTATTAAGCCCCTTTAACAAATGGGAAAAATTCTTAGAGACCAGGCAGATGAAATACATTGTTTCATGTCGCCTTGCCAGGAAGTGGTAATGAGAATGATAATGTTGATAGTAAATACTGCCATCTTACCTATCACACACCAGAAACTAGTCTGGGTACTTTTACAGCTGGGTAAGATATCAGCTAATCTAGTTCTCAGGCTAATCCTGCAGGGTTAACTTGGATGCCTAGAGATGGTCAATACCATCACTTAAGGTCAGGCAAGTTTGCATAAATGCTGGAATTGCCCATGGCTAATTCCAGAGGCTAGGATCCCTGTTCTAGGCTATTTTGCTAGACGACGAAGATAGAAACATCTTTGTGTTCAATTTTAAGAGGACACAAGATGAAATAAATCTTAGCAGAAGTCCTATCTGGAGCTTCCTTGGCAGAGGCAACATAACATTATGTCACTATTGCATTTAAGAAATTAAAATATTTTTCATATATTCACTAGTGATGGTGGCTTAGTTTTTTTCTTATTGTAGTAACTACTTAATATTGCGTATGCAAAGATTCAAGTTATACATTTCCTGCAATGACTCATGAATTCAGCTTATTCAGAGCAAATCTCTTCTTTGATCCTTGGTTTCCCCAGGTGTAAAACTGGGAAATCTTTGACCTGACATGGACATCTTTTCAAAGATGTCACCAGAGATGACCATTCAGTCTATCCATCACAGCCTAGGCAACCAAAAGCCCATTCAATGGAGCGGCCACACCCTGGGATGTTTGCTCTCTGCATCTCTGAGTAATGCCTACTGGGCTCACAACCTTTTCCATTGCAATCTCTGCCCAGCCCTGATAAAGTCCCTCCTGGTCAACCTCATAGCTTCATGGGGGCTTTGGAGTAGTTGAAAGTTAAGTGGAGTTTCCTCTACTGTCTGAACAAGCTCACTGCGAGAGGCACCCCCATCAGACACAGGGGGCAGTTTTCCTCCTTATCTGCTGCATCCACATAGAGCTTCTGGTCCAAAGCTCTCTTGGTGGGGAGGGCCAGTGGGTCAACTGTCATTCTCTTGGTTTCATCTTCATGCATCCTCTGACTGGTGCTCTGGTCCTGCCTGTTGCAGCCTATGGCCCACACTCTTGGGGTGTGTAGTCAGAACCCTAACACTGATGGCTGCTTATGCTTCTAATGGACTGTGACTATGGCTAGAGAGGCCAGTTCCCTGGCCTAACCTCTGACTCTAAGCTGTAGAACATCAAATCAGGGAGACAGATTTGGCTGAGTCTGTTTGCATGGAAGCCCTTTCTGACTCCCTTTGCCTGCAGGATCAGTCCCAAGCTCCTCAGCCTGGCATTCATGGTCCCCAGTGTTCTGACTCCTACTCAACTCTCTGGTCTCACCCCTCACCTTCTCTCCTCCCCTTTCCCTTTGTGTTCCAATAGTAATAATAATCAGAGGAGGAGGAGCAGTGATAATGATGTGAATGATAATATCTAATGCATGTTAAGTCATAGCCATTTTCCAGGTACCCTGCTGAGCATGTTACATGCATTATTTTGTTTAACTCTCACAACCACACCATGAGAGAAGTTCTATAATTATTTCTATCTTGTACATAAGAAAACGAACCCTTTTAAAGGTTAAGAGACTTGTTCACATTCACGCAGGTAGTTAGAGGTGGAGTAGGGATTCAAACTCAGGCTGTCTGACCGCTGCCCAAGTGGATTGTTGACTGCTGTCTTGGAGTTTGGGGCTTTGCAGTCATCTCTAAATGTACCATTTAGGAATGCTGATTTATCATTACATCTTGGCACTTGCTGAGCTCTCTACCTGTACTTCCCCACTTCAACAGGCAAGTTACTCCTCCTTTGAAACAGCCTAGCAGTCATCACCTCCAGGATACCTTCTCTGACTTCTTTGTCTAGTTGCCTCTTCTATTAGACCACAAACCTTCAGGCCAGAGACTCCTGTTTATATAACCCCCACTACCCAGTCTAGCAGATGCTCTGTAAATGTTTGCTGAATTGAATCATCTAGTTCCTCTTTCTTGTTTCCCTCTGTGGATACCGAGTAAATACTTAGGGCAACAGTGAGGTGAATGAGGATGCTTGGCTTGACTCTTGCCTGAGGGTTACAATAACACAGGGCTTCATTCTCCCACTGGCTTTGCAGAGATGGGAAGATAAGATTCAAGCCCTGAGCCAAGGCCAGCTTGAGCCATACAACATCAAGAACAGGCTCTGCTCCTTGGCCCAATGCCCCCTCACACTGTGCCCCTTAACCCTGATGGCAGGTGAGCCTCTATAAAGAGGTGGCTGGAGACGTGCAAGCCCAGGCTTGCCTCTTACCCATCCTGGTTCTTTTGTTGTTTTTTCCCCTTTGGTCTTCAAATGTTTAGTGGGGTGACCTCAGTTGTAATTCTGAGAAACTCGAGGATGGAAAAAACAAAAAAAACTTATTTTGAAAGATTTGCATTTCCTGAAGTCAAGTGGCATGGTATATTTCAGTTTTTCTTTAAAAATCATTTAGATGGTTTCTAGCTAAAGGGAAAAACACAGGCAGCCCCTTTTAAGAATGATGTTGCCAGGGCTCGTTCAGAAAGGTGCTAAGAGTAGGACACTAGAGGAGCTATTGAGGGAACGGGCTGTTGAACTTGGAGAAGACCCCAGAGGAGGGCACAGCCTCTGTCCTTTAATGCTTGAGGAGGCTGTCGGCACGCCAAGCACTAATCCTCCAGGTGGAAGCCGAAAGAGACGAAGCCCTCAGCTACTGGCTAACACTGCTGTAATACCCATTTCTCAGATGCAGCAATGGAAAGACCTACGGCACGCTGTGAGTCATAGCGCCGGCAGCTCACGTAGTTGACCAGTTACTGCTGCTCAGAAAAGAGGTGGGCTGCTTTGGAGATCATGGGACTCTTGTAAACAGCTAGATGAACATTTCATGGGTCATCAGCCACGTGGCCTGAGACTTCTCATCACCCCGTGAGTCTATGATATAACTTTCTTTTTTGCTTATGAAGACAGAAAAAAAAAAGTGACTTATAAATGGTGGCATTACATGCAGCTGAAATCCTGCAATGTCCCTGGAATTTTGAAGGCTGGGAGCAGAGGGAGAAAAGGTGATGTCTGGAGAAGTTTAGTTTGAAGAACAGAGCATCAGAGTGGGAGAAATGAGAACTGTCTGTAAGTCACAGCTGAGTTGATGGCCTGAGGGTTAGAATCCTGGGATTTCTCCTCCCTGGGCTCTAGTGTCCCTATTAGGATGGTGCAAAAGTGACTGTGGTTTTTGGCATCAAAAGTAGTAACAAAAACCACAATTACTTCTGCACCAAGCTAATAGATGAAGATGAGTGTGGATTTGATGACCTATCTAAAAGGGCCTATCTAGCCTATTTCAGCAGGCTGTGCAGACTCAGCCATCCACTGCCAGACCTGCTGGTGGTGGGGGTGGGAAGGTTTGGGACAGGGAGTGAGTCCCAGCTCCAGCTATCTGTCTTTGTGGGCATGTTGCATTACCCGAGGTAGTAGACTGTGTCTTCACACATTCAGGTTTTCAGACACCTGCAGTGGTGGAGCAGAACATTTTAGCTCTGAGGACAATCTACATCATGAATAGTCTGATTCTATAAGGATTTGCATAGTTCAGAGAAACAAAAGTTCCCTGAGATCACCTGGCTCAGGCTTGGTAAACACATAACTCATGTGCTCCTCAATGTTGCCCCTATGGCAGGCTGGTGCTAGTTCATCCAGAGAGTTAGTGAGAGAGGCAGGACCAGAGACCAGGGCTCCATACGTCTTTGGGGCAGTCTATCTTTCAGACAACCCAAGCACTTCATGAACTCCCCTGAGCACCGAAGCCTTCAGATGCATCAGTTTTACAAAATTATCTTCCCAAGCTTTAGCCCCTTCTAGAAGGATCATGGAACTTTCTGTGGTTTTGTTTGAGAGGCTGAGGAGAAAGATGTGCTAACAAAACCCTCCTGGCTAGTTTCACACAGAGGAGAGAGATAGAAAGAGAGTTTGCACGAGGTGGTTGAAAGGACCATATTCTAGAAGATCGAGATTACGGCAACCTTAAGACTGGCTTTCACCTTGAGATTTCACAATGTTGGACAGAGAGGGCCATTAGATGCCATGCTAACAGAGATCCTGGTTTTAGGAGTAGGGAGACTGAACCCAGAGAGATGAGGGTCTGGCCTAAGACCCCACAGTAGGTAAGTGGTAGAGCTGGGTTCAGAACCAGGGCTTCTGACTCCTAGTCCAGGGCCCTTCTCTGCCTTTCAGTCTTCCTGTGGAGAAGGAAGGGTTAAATGCAGGAAGAAGTAGGTTTGTAGCCACCACAGACACTGGAACTGAAAACTGAGGAGACAGCTGGAGGTACTGGGAAAACAAGCGCTAATAAGATTCTGGGTTCCGTCTTGTGGGAGAATGCCAGCAGATGACTTCAGGTCCATGTGCTGAACACTGCCAAATTACAAGTCATGGGCACATAAAGAGGCAATGTTGCTCAAGACAGCTCTACCATGGCAAAACAAACCACGCCGATAGTCCCGGCCAGATGGTGTGTGGTTTGAGTGCCAGGTACCTTCCAGATGCACAGCAACTTTGATATAAGAACAGGGAAGACACAGTTCATCGCAAAAAGAGCCCCTGAGTTCTGGTCAGGGCTTTTAGCTCTGGATCTGTCATTTCCCCTTACTGAGCCTCAGTTGTCATATTCGTAAAGTGACAATTGAAACAGTCAACCCAAATGTACAGATGTCACGCAGGTGCAATGAGACTGGGTTGGATGTCAAGTGATCAGGGCAGCCCGTGGCTAGAGGGGACATTCAGCAAAGTAGATTCTTTCTGCCTTGCTCCTCTTTTCTCTGCTGTTATAGTGGCACAGTTTAGCAATGCCAGTTAGCAGAGTGAATTGGCAGATGAAATGCTCATTAAAATGAAGCTCATGACATTATCTGATGGATGGGAGCTTCTCAATTAAGTACCTAAGTGTTTGAGGCTATCTGATGCTTCCAGGAATGTGTGCCGAATCTTCTTTACATTTATTCAAAGTGTTTTAATCCTTCCAAGAAGGAAAGGGATTATCCTAAAGGCTTTGCATCTGCCATGCCCTGACTTCTTCCTTCCAGGCTTCAGGGAGAATATACAGGAGAGTCTCAACACTGACATCTAGAGGACAGTCTCTCCCTTCTCGATAAAATTTGGAATCAAAGTGTGTCCTTAACCTGTGCAAGGGTCATTTCAACTATTAGGTTCGTGCAAAAGTAATTGCGGTTTTTGACCAATTCCTTGATGTCACTAGGCCAACTGGTAATGGAGAAGTAAACTACAGAAGGGTTCATTTGTTAAACAAAGGACAACTAGGTAACCCTGGATTTACAAAAGGATAGGGGAAATGCCCATTTGAGCATGCTTAGTGCTGAGCACGTAGGAAGTGATCAGTAAATACAGATTGAGGTCAAGTTGGAATTCATTCAAATTATTTAAATCCCTCCCCGTTTTCTTGGGATGTTAAGGTCTTTTCAGTCCTGACTTGTTGCAGTGTATCTGCAACAGTCAGTAAACCTAACTGACTCTATGGGCATTTCCTTGGAATTCACTTATACTAAACACAGGCTGAATTGACATTATTGTGGGTGAGTAAGAAGCACTTTGAAGTCTATAATTTAAAAGGAAAGGTGAGTCTGGAGTCATAGGGTAAAATCTGCTAACATTTTAATAACCTGAAAAAAACATTCCCTAGCTATTCAAGATGCAAACGTATGGCAGCCATTTTAGAAAGTTAGTCTTGGGTTCAAATAAATTTTAGAAAGTTAGACAGACTTGGGTTCAAATTACACCTCTGCCATTACTAGCTGTGTGGCTTTGCAAAATCATGTAGCCTCTTTGAATTGTCCTTTCTTCTTCCTAAAAATGAGAATAATAAAATAACTATTGTGGATAGTTGTTGGAAGGATTAAATGAGATAATGCATAAAAATGAGTCTGGTGTCTAACACCCAAAGTATATCAAACAGTGGTTGAGTCCTACCCCCTAGTCCAGGGTTTGTGCTGCTTGAAATGTAGAAACTTAAGCCAATACATGTTGTGTCCAGATAGCTTGAATGAAATACATAACAAAGTCATTTCAAGGAATGGGCCTGCTTTCTCTCCCTTCCCCTTTCCTTCCTTCCTTCCTTCCTTCCTTCCTTCCTTCCTCCCTTCCTTCTTTCCTTCTTTCCTTCTGTTTCTCCCTCCTTCTCTAAAGTGCTGTTTGAATTGTGGGGAACTCTGAGATTTCCTCTGGATTCAAAGACTTGTGATTTATACGTGCTAAATTCAAGCATAAATTTTCACATGTATCTCAGTGATTTATATCTTTTTTTCTTTTCATTTTTCTCCTCTCCCTTCCCCTGCACCTCCTCTCTTCTTCTCTCTTCTCTTCTCTTGGTGGCAGGGGTGTGGGGATTAGGGGCAGATGGCTTTCGAATTCTGATGGCCTCTCCAGGATCCCATTCTACTTTATTTTGAGTGGCTCATTGTCTAGTTTATTTCCAATAAGAGATTTCTGATTCCTGTTAGCTCTGCTTTAAGAAAAAGTGAGTTTAAGAGTAGGTTCTGAGTGAGTGTGTTTAAAGTAAATGGAGAGGCAAATAGGCTTTTGAGACCTGTGACTTATCTGAAAAGTAATTTTCCCCCTAAGCAGGAGCACTCTCCCTTTCTGTGAAAAAAGCAAGCAAGCAAGAGAGATAAAATGATGAATTGGGCATCTAAATCCAGAAATGTCTCTGCTTGGTAGTTTTCTGTCTTTCTAGGGGAAGGAGCTGTCAGGAAGAGGGGGGCTGTTGCACCTCCACATTGCCTCGGGACTGCTTCCAGTGTGGTGTTCTGCTGGGGCTGCCGTCGTGTGCGTTGTGACCACGGGACATGAGGGATAGGTGGGTCTTGGTGCGAACCTAGTCTTGGTTTAGTGTCATTGCCTTCAAGGCACAGCTTTTATTGTTTCTTTGGGGTGGATTCATTTTGTAGAATTAGAGAGCCAACCTCATTTCATCTTCTTGAATGCCATTTTCTTTTTAGCAAGGGGAGGGGGAAGGAGGGCAGCCTGCTATTCCTTATAAAGTTTCAAATGTTAAAATGTTAAAGTGGTCAAATAATCCTAAGATATTTGATTTATGGAACACTATAATCAAAGCAAAATCCATCTCAGGGTTAGGACAGCTGGCTTGTTCCCCGCACTTCTGATACTTTAGAAAACAGAAAACCGAAGTCCCTGAGAGGGAAAGTGAATTACTTCAAGTCCCAAGACTCTAACGTCAGCATTCCAAATTCCAGACCAGTTCTTTGCATCTGGTACTACAACTTCGGCTGGAGACTGAATTCAGGCAAGGGTGGGGTTGTCAGGACCCACACAAGGTCTATCCAACTTTCTTAAGGCCTCCAGCAGCCTCTGAGTATTGGAGCCTACATAACATTTGTAGGAAAAACAAATCTGTTTCAAATGGTAGACGTGGAGAAGGAATCATCTTAAGGCACACGACCCTCAGCTGCAAAGCTAGAGCTGAAATTCAGCCTAGAACCCTCACCATGGACCATGTTTCCCCTCATCACGTCACCTCATTCAAACTCATGCCTGTAGCCTCCCCTAGTGGCCCTTTCTGACCCTGAGCTTGGTAACAGGGAGTATGCTTCTGAGGCATAAAAGCCAATGGCTGGGGACAGCAGGTGCTGAGGAAGTGACAGAGCTGATAGAGCGCTGGAGGGATCTCTAGACTTGGCAAGCAGGTAGGGGAAGGAAGCACAGTACTGAGTTTTCCCAGATGTTCTACAACAGAATCCCAGATAAGCATAAGGGCTGCAGGGTGGATCAGCTGGTCTCATCCCCTCCTTACCAGCTCTAAAACTTTAGGCAAGACAACAAGGCTTTCTGTGCTCCAGTTTCTTACCTATAAAATGGGGCTAATTATGGTTCCTGGGGGCTTATTGTGAGAACTACATGAATGAATTACTAAGTACTCAGCCAATACTTGGCACAGAGTGGATGCCTGTCAATGTCCATTATTCTCACTCTGCTTTGGCCTCATACAGATGCAATGAGGGAGTACCAGAAAGAATGCTGTCTACAGAATTCTCCTAGTGCAGGTAAGAGATATCATTTGGTGGAGTGTTTTGTTATTTAAAAAGGTCAGGGTATACTGAGAAGGCCCAGAGGCGAGACCAAAGGACCAGAATTATTCTGCAAATTAAAGTCAGTACAATTTGAATTTCTGCAGAGTTTGTGAGGGGAAGTGGAAAGTGGCGTGGAAATGGGGAGAAGGACATTAAAACACGAAGGAGAGTGGGTCAGCTCAGGTGGCGGAGGACTGAACCCCAGGGGGGAGAGCTGTCCCTTGAGAAATTCCCACTAGGTGGAATAGTTGAGGCCTTGCAAGAACAGAGGGACCTAATATTCAATTCAGTGTCATCTGCTGGCCTGCACTGGGATGTACTACAGTGCCTCACCAACTTCTCTGCATACCCAAAATCCTTCTGTAGATCTCTCTATTCATAAATGTGGGTTACCATTCAAACTTGCAAAATCAAGGCAAAAGTGGCTGACTTCTCTGATTTGGGTAAATAAGCCACAAACCAAGAGCAGATATGAGATTCAAAATTTGGTGGAAGGAGAAAAGTGAAACAAGAAGTAATGAGGAGAAGGATGAGCTTCGATCTCTTTACACCATTCTGCTTGGTTCCATGCCATTTGTGAAATAAATGAGATGGGAACATTTTATCTGGTTATGAAAGAACAGAATGGGTCCTATGCCCAACGGACATAGGCCCAGTCAGGTATCAGATAAGGGTCACTTTTGCTGTCCCATTTCATCCTCATGGTGGCTTCATGCAAGAGTCATTATTAACTGTCTTCTGGGTGAGAAAACTAAAATCTAGAAAGGAGAAGGGTGTGGGGAAAGCATCTCCTCCAGGTGCTCTTCTGGCTTACTGCCTATGAGGCAGTTGGCTGGGGGCTATCCTGGCTGGGAAGTGACAGATAAGAAGCTTGTGATAAGACTCAGAAATCCTTTCATTACCAAAAAGGGCTTGGTTTTTGGTGGTTCCTCTGTAGGAAAGTGTATCCCATGATGCTGTTTCTTTAGCATGTGCACATAGCTCTATATCTCAGGCTCTGCGCCACTGCTGATTTTCTGCTGATGGTGGAAGATTTTCAACAGCCAGTGACAAAAGGCTCCTTAGAAGGTGTCTGGCTTCTGCCCTTTCCTTGTGTAGTGACAAACCATACGCGGGCTCTGAAGCTTCCTCCCAAGAGTAGCTGGAAGATGGTTCTCCTCTGCGTGGAATGTCTTGCAGTGGCTTTTTTCAGAAGGGACAATTTGCTGCTTCTGTGTCTGTTTGTTGGGGAACGGAAGCTGTGGCTTCAGATTTCCTCAAGATATTTGTTAGGCTTTTTTCTTCTATCTTTATATATTGGGCAAGAGAATTATAGTCTCATAAAGTGTCAACGCTGGAGAGACTCCTCCAGGGCATTTAGTACATTGCTGTTATATTCCAGATGAAGCTCAGAGAGGAGAAAAGGCTTATTGGTGTGGAGGTCAGTTCTGGAGCCCATGAATATTTTTTCTACCTTGCCCTACTACAGTGTCTGCAGTTTGCTGAGTTAGGGGAGTATAGACTTGCACTAAAAGCAAGAGAAAGTCAGGGACCACCTCCAGCAGGTCACTGGCATCTCATGGTGGAAGTTCATCATGGGAGGGGGGAAAAAGGGAGGAGCCCTGGATTCTCACTTGGCCACTAACTCCTTGTATGACCTTGGGCAAGTCACCTGGCTTCTTTGGGCCTCAAGCTTCTCATCTGCAAAATGGGAAGACTGTTCCTCACGTTGCTGTGGCTTGCTCACAGGGTTTAGGTGAGGATGAACCCAAAGGAGGTATGGGAGGTCTTTAACAAAAGTTTCACGGTCCCAGTGGGATTATTGAGTTGGCACAAAAGTAACTGTGTTTTTTTGCCATTGAACGTAATGGCAAAAGCTGCAATGACTTTTGCACCAACCTAATATTATTAGGATAAAAAAAATCTGGTTATGGAAACTTTGAATTGTAAACTGAGGTTGGTTTTGATTACTTTGTGTTCTGGTATTCCCATGCATGGTCCAGATAAGAAGAAATCTGAAAAGCAATCTAGTCCATGGTTCTTAAAATTTTATAGTTTATAGACCCAGGAAATTTCTCCCCAAAATGAAAATTCAGAGACCAACATGGAGTGGACAGCTTTTTATTCTGCCTACTGTGATCATTAAAACAGAACAAAATAATTCTGGCCAAAAGCAAGCGAGCTTAACTCCTGAACATATCAACTTCATGTTGTAAAAGAAAGGACATTTTGACACACAAAAATGAAGGACCTTCCCAGAGGAAGAGTGCCTCTTACATTAGATATAATTGGCCCTGTGAAAAGAGGGCTATTGTGTCCTTTTTTGCACTCCACTTTGGACTGATGACAACTTTGTCAACTTTATTATGGGACCAGAATACTAGTTAGCGTCCCTGTACTTGGCAACTTTGGATTGCAGTGCTCTTTAGGTGAGGAGGCTGAGATCCAGAATGGCCAAGTTCCCATTATCTAATCAAAACCATCCTCATCATTGAGACTGTGTTCATGACAAAAATCCCTTCTCCCTGTCAAAAAATGAAAAGTTTCCATCTTCTTTTCCTTAGAAAATCTGGGTGGAGGTGGTCGTGGAACAGTGGGAGTGGGGAGGGGCAAGTTATATTCACTCAGAGCCTTTCGGTTTTTACAAAGCTCCGTGTGAATGTGCATTACGAGTTTAACTCAAACATCTGACTCCAAAGCCTGTAATGACTCCTCCAATTCATAAGCCAAATCCAGCCCAGCACCTCATTTGACAAATAACTTTTTATGGGAATGCAGCCCTGGCTACTCATTTGCATGTAGTGAGACTGGCTTAGCACTACAATAGCATAGCTGATTAATTGCAACAGAGACATTGTGGCCCCCAAAGCCTAAAGGTTTGCTGTCTGGCCCTTTGTAGAAAAAGTCTGCCTACCTCTGTATTCTACCATGCTCCTTTTAATATTAATGTGACTGTCTGCATAGACATGGTAGGAATTGAGGACACATACTAAGTAATTCCAGCCAAAATGAGATACTGTTGACAAGGTTGTGATTGATTAGTCTGCTTTGAAAGATCCAGAATCCTTGTCTTTTGGGGGCTTTTGCCCCTACTTTTGAAGTCTCTGGGTGATAAACCACAGGAAAGGCATGACCAAGGGAAACTTGAAGGATACTCCAAGTGTGATTCTGTGAGTATGAGGAGCTGTGTCCAGTCATCTGTGTCCTCTGGTCTCAAGGACACTCTTGTGCTGGTGCCTATGTTAACTCACTTCTTTACTTTTTGCTCTGAGCTGTCTGCTTTTCCAGCAGTGTTTGCCATCTAGGTTCTAAAGAGTACAGGACTGAGATGGGGGCTCGTGTTCTTGGGTGGAAAATACACTGTATTAGAGACAAGGACATCTGGGTTCTAGCCTTGGCTTTGTATGACCTTGGACAAGATGCTTCCCTTTCCTTCTCTGGATCTTCCTTTTCTTCCTCTGAGCAATAAAACATTAATCAGATCATCTGAAAATTTCTCATCATCGATGTTAACTGAACTTGGCATATCATCCCTCCGAGGCTAGTAGAGATGACACGTTAATTAGTGACTTCAATGATTGGAAATATAAAGAGTGAGGAGGAAGTCTGTTTTCACAAGTCCTTGAATTTATTATGCATTTTAGCTATTACTAGTTATTTAATGATTACTATGTGCTGGTTAACATGCCAAGCAATTTATAGATGAGGTCTGAATGACTTCTCCAATACCTTGATGGAGGTGAGTATTATTATTTCCATTTAATAGATGAGGAGTTGAGGCTCCCAGATGGGAAGTCAAGCCAAGATTCTTTCCCACATTTATCTGATTTCAGGTTTCAAGCTTTTAATACAACACTGCCTTGCATTCCTGCCTATGCCAGAGGTGGAATTTTCATTAGTGGGAGTATCAAGGGCCAGTGGGAGACTTGTGGGGACGAGTTCAGGGGCTACTAAGGCGAATTCAGATGCATCAGCTCAGTTCTGAGCAGCCCTTGCCTCCACCCCCACCCACTTTACTGCTGGGCCATGTCATAGTGTTGTTTCTGGTTGATAATCAGCTTTCACAGTTTACGGCATTCATCTAGATGACTTACTACACATTTACACCTAATTCCAAGATCTTACCTCCTTTGAGGGGGATGTTGTCAGGTGGGTTGGGAATGGAGTCCTGGAAGAGAAGGAAGAAAAAGGAAGCATGAGGTGTGACATTCAGTTGAAACAACTTTTTAAATTTCTTTTTCCTTTTGTTGTTCTTAAAGTACTGTGCAATTTAGAATTCACCCTCCACCTACCTCTTAAATTTTAAAAATTAATTCACTGATGTAGTTTCCAATGGGCTTTCTATCCATTTGTTTGACAATGTGACTATTAGAAATGCAAGATGAGGATTGCTGTCCTCATTTCACAGGCAAGAGACATGGGATCGAGTAAGATAAAATGACTTGCCCAGGGCCATATAGTTATAGAAGATCAGAGTCCAGAGCTGGGACTTTTTTTTTTTTTTTTTT
>PVKP010011523.1:0-33326 GCA_004027715.1 Plecturocebus donacophilus | reverse complement strand
TCAATGTGAGAATAATCAAGTGTACTATAGAAGTATATGTGGTTTTTTTTTTTCCATGTTTGATTCATCTGTGAAAGTATGTTGTAAACATACCTGGGAAGGTACATCTCTATCTCTCCTGTGGTTGGAAATTCTGAATTAATTGTGTGTTTATACGCCAAGCATTGTGAGAATACCATACATAATTAAATTGGGTCTCCACCCTTATGGATTTATTACAAGTTTATATTTAAATATATAGATATGTATACATATGTAGTATAAATACATACAAATGCATATTACATATTTAAACATTTACATTATATTATGTATTATTCTGTAACAAACAAATATATACATAAATATTTACACAAATAAGTAAGAGATTGATAGAAACATTGTCATTTGAAGAAGGGAATCCTGGGCTGAGGTCTGAAGAGGATTAAAGGGAGGTTCTAGTTCAAGGGCTCTGAACAAGGAGTTAACAGAAGCAGAGATGCACAGTTCTTTTCCTCTAATAAATTATTCAGAGACTAACTTTCACACCCTAATTCTCCCTTCCTTTCTCCCCAACCATGAAGACACTTGTACAGTGTCCCACCAATAAGCAATGAAGTATCTTCTGACCTTCCCAGGTTGGAATCTCCTATAATACATTAAATTGAAATATTGATAAAGAACTAGAGAGGTGTGAGCATGTGTATGGGAAAAAACCAACTTCCTAACTTCTACCAAAGCAAGAAATTAGCAGCTTCCCACAGCTTATTTTCTTAGTGTTTTGTGTGAACACTAAGACCATCTGGAGTTCCCCTATTATTGTAACATTTCCCTAGGAGCTCGGTCCTTTGCCTTCCACTGACAGCTTGTTTTCTTATGAATGGATCTCTTCTCTAGTGCAAGGAGATGGTAGTAAGTTAAGGAGGTCTCCTGAAGGCAAAGCCTTGGCATAGCACCAGTCTGGAATTGGGGGAAGTCAGTTTAAACATTTGGGCCCCAGCTTCTCAGGGGAAGGGAGGCAAACTTTTGCTGGAAGGCCCTTTCCTCTTTCCTCTAATAGTCTATCATTTTGTTGCCTTAGCTGAAAGCTTTTAACCTGACTAACAAAGCTGAAGTTTTTGTGGTCTTTCATTTATGCATGCAGTTTGCAGGAAAACCTGAGATCACAAAATTCCACTTTATGTTGCCCTTGTGAGACAATAAACAGCATTTTAAAATTTAATAAACAACTTACTGCCAAGCATGACCATTGATTAGCATGCTGTGCAAATGCACTAAGAAAAATATCTACATTGGAATGTCTTGCTACAGTCATCAAATTCATCAGCTTCCCAGGGACATATACAGGAACAGTGAGAGAAGCTGGAATAGCAAACCTGGTAGGGCCATCATTGCAGAGGCTGCTAGCAGTTCGGGAAGTCCTAGAGAATCATTCATTTGGCATACCCTGGATGACCACCTGGTCTGTGGTAGGAACTATGTGAGTCATTAAAAGACATCCTATGGATTTTATGATTCAGTCATTAAGGCAGCCATTAAAACAATATAAATAAATGTGTAATTAGAATTGCAGTTGCAAGTTGTGGGAAGAGCTATGGAGTCAAAGAATCAGAGTGCTTTAAGGTAGCACTGCTTGAACTTCGATGCGCACTGGAATCACCTAGGGATCTCGTTAAAATGCAAATTCTGATTCTGCAGATTTGGGGAGAGTTTGCCTGCCTACCTACCTTCCTCCCTCCCTCCCTGTCTCTCTGTCTCTCTTTAAGATGGAGCCTCACTCTGTCGCCCAGGCTGGAGTACAGTGGCAGGATCTCAGCTCACTGTAGCCTCCGCCTCCTGGGTTCAAGCAATTCTCCTGCCTCAGCCTCTCAAGTAGCTGGGACTACAGGTTCCCACTGCTATACTTGACTAATTTTTTTTAGTAGAGACGAAAGTTCCACCATGTTAGCCAGGGTGGTCTTGAACTCCTGACCTCAGGTGATCTGCCCTCCACGGCCTCCTAAAGTGCTGGGATTACAGGCATGAGCCACTGCTCTGGGCCAACATTCTGTATTTCTGGCAAGCTTTCAGGTAATGCTGATATTCCTGGCTCACAGAACACACGTTGAATAGCACAGCTGTAAGAAGTAATATCAGAGAGGAGGACATAATTTAGATGGGGGTCAAGGAAGGCGTCTCTTCTCTCTGTCACGTGAATACTTTCTGGTTTCCTAATTTCAGACAGGGGATGTCAAAAGCAAAGCACCTCAAACGGGAAAGAAGCCTGTCGCTTAGACCTTCACCCAGGGCCCAGGGAATCTATGACAGAAACGTGACTATTTCTATTTTGAAGAGCCCTTGGGATGAGGTCTTTGTAGCTTCTTCTGGCTACCCATGGTCGTCAAGATTAGACAATCAAAGCCAGAGGGGAATTGAGACATCTTTCAGTCCATCAGGCTAATTTTATGGAGGAGGAAACCAAGGTACTCATGAGTCAGAGGCAGATCTTGGACTGAAATTCTCTGGTGTACTTTTCACTGCCCTGGGAGAGATGCTGTTTCCAGAAATCAAGGATAGAAGAGCTCATTCCTCCCTCTTCCCCTCTCCCATAAGCAGTCCTTGCATTTGGAGGTGGAGCAAGCAGGGTCTAAAGAGATGATGACTGTTCAAATTCAACAAAGACTGTTCATAAACAGGTATTATATTAAGTGTTGTTCACCAACTACTCTTTGGCAAGATGTCCCCCAGTCCTAGAATTCTCTCCTTAATCTTGTCTGGGGATCTGAGCCCTAGCTTGGGAAATGTGAACTATCTTGCTCGATGATTTGGCTTGGAGTAAGGTAATGCCTAGGCTGAACCGCAGACACAAATGGACCCTCCCAGGTTTTCATTCTTAGCTCCACTGAGTAACTCAGGAAACTTTGTCTCCATGGTTATCAACCAGTTACACTTCCTTAAATGTACTTTCTCTTTTTTCTGGCCTCTGTAGATGTCTGATGCATATTCCCAACAATAATAAGTTCTTTTCATGTATAGAGGGGGGAATGGTCATGTTTAACCTGTTTGTCCCCAGGTATAAAATGACGCCCATCCCAATCATCTTCCCTGCCTAGAATTGTTTTCCTCTCCTTTGATCAGTGATTAGATGGCCAATAATCTGTCTTCCCACTGGGTTATTGTGGACATAATAAAATATTATAAAGTGTTAGCAAGTACTTGAAAAGTGTAGCTATTTTGAGTACTGCCTTGATGTTACTGATGTGTTTAATTTGCCCCAAAACCTTGAAAGACTTGTTTCTTTTTACAGAGCAATGATCAGCAGATGCAGTCAGCTCCTAAATTTGCTTTGGACACAGAATGCCCTGTTGGACCGAAAATGATCAAAGGCAACTCTGTTTGGAATATGCCAGAGGGAATTCCACATTCCTTTCCTTGCTTCGCTCACATAGTCTTGTAAGGTGGGCTCTGGCTTATGGTCCACAGAGACTTTTGCCAAGAATACCTCTTATTTTCAATCTAATTGATTTTTTTCAATTTCAAGCTAATACATTATTTCATTTGGCCTTTAACTTGACCCCAAGAATTAGGGATTCATCAAGACTTAGAGAAGTGATTTCATAATGTAATAATGATTACAGAAGGTCCCACACACAGGTGGTGAATAGCATGGAAGGGATTCAAACTCAGGTGAGTTTGACTTTGAAGGCAATGCTCTTCAATGTTCTCCTACATTGCCTTTCTAGATGCGGGCAGAATAAAGCTGAGCAGCAAAATCTCCTGAAATTTCATGGAAAAGTGAATGGAAGTCATAGAAAATCCTCAGGGGAAGACTATTTTTACTGGGAGCACATGGTCTGCCAAAGTGAGAATTGGACCACAGTGGCTCAAAGCGGTGCTTCTCCCACTTTAAAGGATTTATCAGTACCTGGGGATTTTGGTAAAAGCAGATACTGATTCAGTAGGGAGGGTCACTTAGGCTTTGCATTTTTTATGAGCTTCCAGGTGATGCCAATGTTGCCAGGCCATGGACCACACCTTGAGTAGCAAAGTCTTAAAATATACTACTTAGTAGGCAATCAGAACACCTGAGGTCTTGAGCGATGGCTGTAGAAGGCTGAGTGTAGATTTGGGCTCAGATATGGGCTGAGGAAATCTTCCTAGTTTGAGGATGGCAGTGGCATCTTGTCCTCTCAGTCTCTTCTGTCAAATCTTTTTGTCCCCTAGTTCCATTTCTTCCCCTCTTCTGTATAGTCTGGACTGACTTCTGGCCCTGCCTCTCCTCTCCTCACACCTGGGCTTGCCTTCCCATGGGTTGTGTCGCTGCTTTCTCTGTAGCCTCACCTGGTATATCCTGCTCTTTCTCCTCCTCCTGCTACCATCTTTCCATTGAGGAGCTCTTCTCCACAGAAGAATGACAGCTAGTAAATTTGGAAGGAGTAAGAGACTCAGGCATTCACTCTTTTTCAACCCTCAGTGCATTAGCTGATTCAGAAAAGGATCATCAAGAAATGGCAAAACCACCACATGAAGCATATCTATGTCTTCAGAGTATTATCCCGTAGATTACTTTTGTTTTTTTTTGAGATGGAGTCTCACTCTGTCACCCAGGCTGGAGTACAGTGGTGCCATCTCTGTTCACTGTAACCTTGGCCTCCCAGGTTCAAGTGGTTCCCCTGCCTCAGACTCTCCAGTAGCCGGGACTACAAGTGTGGGCCGCCACATCTGGCTAATTTTAGTATTTTTTGTAGAAACAGTGTTTTGCCATGGCTGGTCTCGAACTCCTGGCCTCAAGCGATCCACCTGCCTCGGCCTCCCAAAGTTTTGGGTTTACAGGCATGAGCCACTGCTTCTGGCCAGGTTACTTATTAATGAGAAAGAAAAAATGTTTTACAAAGGCAAGAGTTGGTGGTCACTGCCTTAATCGAGTAACTAAACATATAGTCATCAAAAATGGGATAAGGTGACATATGCCTCTAGCTGTGCTACAATAAGAAGTGTATAGCATTACCTATATACCTATTCTTACCAAAGACGTTTCATCTGAGTATAACCATGAGTCAGTACTCAGACAAATCCAGGCCATGAATGGACTTCTACAACAGAATTGGCCTTGAGCCTTAAAAAATGCCATGTCATTTAGAACAAACACCAAAGCGTAGGCTAGATTTTAGTTCAGAGCTTCTCAAACTTTCGTGTACACACAGATCACCTGGGGAGCTTATTAAAATGCAGATTCTGATTCAGAAGATCTGGGGTGAGCCCTGAGATTCTGAATTTCTAATAAAATTCCCAGGACCACATTTTAAATAGCAAAGTTCTAGATTAAAACAGATATTACCATAACACAGTATGTGACCCACCCTGGATTGGTTCAAACAAACTACAACACCACAGCCATATGAGACATTTTTGAACAAGGGAAGAAATTAAAATGTGGACCATATAGTATTGAATTAATATTAACTCTCTTGGCTGTGATAATGGCATTGCAGTTAGTTAAGGGACAGGCACTGAAGTACATATGGGTGAAAAGTCATGCTGCCTACAGCTTACCTTCATATATTTATATAGAGAGAGCAAAAATACAGCAAGATATTGGCACACCAATCTAGGTGCAAGGTTATATGAGCATTTGCCATCCCACTTTTCTGTAG
The DNA here is from genome assembly GCA_004027715.1 of Plecturocebus donacophilus. NCBI lineage: Eukaryota > Metazoa > Chordata > Mammalia > Primates > Pitheciidae > Plecturocebus > Plecturocebus donacophilus. The sequence continues at coordinate 27,714 of PVKP010011523.1, read as the reverse complement.
GTTTGAACATTTTCAAAATAAGACCTTGGGAATAAGACATGACTTCTAATTCCTGGAGGCCTGACTTTTTTTCCTAGCTCTTCTGCAAACCCCTCCTTCATCCCAAGAAGGAATGATCTCTCCTTTGCTCTGCGGCATTCGGTGCCATTCTGCCCAGAACCCAAGAACCTGATGTTTGGGCTTCATCTGCTCAGTTTAACAGAATTCCCAGAAGTCAGGGTCTTGCCCAGTCCACTTGGGCCCTCCCGACATAAGCTCACACAGGGCTTGCACCTGGGCAGATTTTCAGTGGGTTTTTCTGGATTGCAAACTGGAATGAACGTCAGGTGGAGGGAGTACCTGGGGTAGAGGGAAGTGTCATGGAGCATTCCAGATAACTTCTTCTTGTGCTGAACTCCCATTAGCCTCAACAGGGAAGGAACCACGTTTAAGAGGCTAAAGAAGAGGCATAGAGTCAGCAAACAAGACATAGGGTTTTATGAGGGGCTTACATACAGGGAAGAGAGTCCAGCGGCAGCCAGCTGAACAGAGAACTGCCTTATATACAGAAATAATCTCACGGCAGCAGACTGGACAACATAGGCACCTTACACACAGTCCAGTCGGGGTGGGCTGGCCAGGAAAACCACAACCACTTGCAAACAGCATCCGGTTTCTATAGTATGTTCACTTAACAGCCTCCCCTCACAACGTCCACCTGGCAGCCTTCATGTAACCAAAAACTCAGGCCTCAGTCCCCTGGATGGCCTATGTTCCACTGGATGGGCTGGGGGCTCAGATCTTCCTCATAGACAAGAAATGTGTCTCCAGGCTGACCACTCCTGGATTCTTTAGCTCGGGGCACACATTCAGACGTGTCTGCCATCCATGGTTATTCTAAGGGTATGCTTATTACTACTGTATCAGGTATGTTTACCTTACACTTCCATTTTGTGTCTGAGCTTAAAAATAAACCCAAAATATGAAACCACCAACACCACCACCAACAATAACTAACCCTTAAACAGGTGTCAGCTCTACTGCTCATGTGGAGATAACTAAAAAAGAGGATAATTTTTTTAAAAAAGGGTTTTCTTTGCTTATAAAGGGAAAAGAAGCAGCTGCTTTCTCTTTCTTTCTAGAAATGATCTACTTGAAAACCTACCAATTCCTAAATCTTTAATCTTTTAGAATGTAACTATTTACATTTTCCCCTGGGGCTAGAGAAGCCCAGTCTCCTGGTTTACAAAACAGGGATGTCTCAAAGAGCCTTTTTGAAATGTAAAACACCTACCTCTGGTGTTAACCTAGGAGTCTATCTCATTATGTATTCCTCTGTCTCTTGAGGAGATAAGAGAAGTTTTACTTTTTGTTCTTTTGCTTTGCTGGATGAATTGTGTGAAATTTCATCCTGACTTTGTAGTCTGTTGCAGGCTGCCTATATGCATGCACTCTTTTGCGTACTCAACAATAAATCAATTTTTTCTTTCCATATGGATGTAAAGAGGTGTCTCTTTGTTGGTAGGACTTTTACTTCCTCAAGGGTACACTAGTACAATCTCTTTGGAGACAGATTGATTTTTATTGAAATGAAAATGCACATTCCATTTCTATCACTAAAAATTCATCCCCTAGATATTCTTGCAGACGTGCACAGAGGGCAAAAATTCTAGAGAAAAAATTAATGTCTTACCAGGTACGGATAAATTATGAAGCATTTACACTTCATACTATGCGACTTCAAAAAAATGAAGTGAACTTCTACGTACTGAGGATGGAAGAATCCCTAAGATATACAGTGTCAAGTGAATAAAGCAAGATGCAAAATTATGGGTTTATTATAATGACATGTGTGCACTGTGTATTTGTAGATGCACAGATATTTGGAAGGACACACAGATCTGTTGATGGTGGTTATCTTGGCGAAGTGGGATTAGTGGTTGGGTGGGAGGGTGTGACAGATTTTTACTTTTTTTCCTCTTATTTGCTAGTTACTTTTCTTAAACCATGTAAGTATAATATTTTACAACATAAATAGAAAATATATTAATATGTAATATTATAAAATATTAAATGATATAAAATAAGTATTATTTTGTTATAATTTAATGGGCTTATCTACATTACTAAGCATAAAACTCTTAAAAACACTTTATAATATTTATAAAGTTTATATATATAAAAACTTTATATTATAAACACGTTATAATATAATATAAAATAGAAGTGTTTATTTTATAAAGTAAAATAGTATTTATTTTAATAATATAAAAAAGTATTTCATAATATAAAATAATATTTTTTATAAACATGCTGGCTTAAATGTAAATAAAACAAAATACAACCACTACTGAGACTTTAAAAATATCCCTGGAAAGTAAGTTTCCTAGCAACACAAAGACAGGGATTTTGTTGGTTTTGTTCAAGGCTATAGAGCAATGTCCTGTACACAGTAGATATTAATAAATATTTGAGATAGAAACCTAAGTTCCTCCTTTGTCTCTCCCAAGGAGTTTAAGCTTGGAGTTATCTGATCTTCAAGTCAAATCTCAAGGCAAGCTTTCATGATTTCCTTACACTCTCTGTATCTTCCTTCTCTCCTCTGTCTCTTCCTTCATGTTGTTCCATTGGATAGAAGGGCCTCTCTTACGCTTTGCCTTCCCTGCCTGTTTGAAATTGTTCACATTTCTCAAGCCAACCTGAAACTCTAGCCCCTAGCAAAGTTTTTCTTAAGCCTGTCTGGAAAAATACACTTTCTCCTTAACTTGGGGTCTCATGGTATCCCTTCCATCACTTAATATACATTATGACTTAGCTCTTTTAAATGTTGTCCATACATATACCTTGGGATAAGAATTGTGAGACTTCTTATGCCAGCAAAACCATTTTTAGGGTTCCCCACCTCTGTTCCCATCATATACAGAGTGCTAATTGGCCATCAACTCATTCCATTTTTAATAATGGGGATGTGAGTCTTGGCTCCTGGGCTTTCTTCCATTGATTTCTTTCCTAGAATTTCTTTTACAATTTCTTCACTGTCTAAGTTCTTCCTGTTTTCAAGTCAGTCTACATTCCCACTTCCTATAGGAAACTCTTCCCATAGGAAACTCTTCCCTATAACTCAAGTTAATGGGAATAACGCGTTTTTTTTCTTGTTAGGTCTTACAATCATTAATGTCGGAGCAATTTATTGGAAATGATACGTGCGATGCATTTGACACTTAATATATCACAGCTACTATTAATATGACAGGCCTTAGTTTTAAGGAAGCAACTAATATTTCCTGGGCTAAGAAATCACAGCACACCAAACCAGATAATCAGATTGTGCAGTGAATCTTTTCATATCCAAACATGAGGGGTAAGTCAAGGAAATGGATGCACAAGACGATAAAACTCCCAAGAGAAGAGTGGCACAATGTTTCTTAGTGCTTCTGTGGCTGTCTGTATTGGCAAAGGGGATGCTGCTGGCATCAAACAATCAAGCAGTATTGGCTCTACCACTTTCTCAGGGTGGCGTCGTTCAAGCCCTATTCCCTCTCTGCTCCTCATTTCCCACATTTACAAAACTGAAGCAGAAAGATCTGCTCCAGTTCTTTTACAGAAGAAATCAATTCAACTACAAGATGGATTTGAATTCGCTGTCTCTAGCTTTATATATCACCATTGCCACCCACTCCTCCACCATTTCTCTCTCTCAGCAGTTCTAGTTGCATCCTTTCACTGAAGGACTTCTTAAAGGACACTTCCATTTCTTTTCTTTGGCCATTGCTACAAAATGACACACCCTTGGCTTACTCTGAATTAGAATTACAGAAATTTCAGAGCCCCCACAGAAGATACCCTAAAGTGTTTTCAAGCGTTTTAGACTTAGTAGATGTAGATAAGCCCATTAAATTATGGGTTTTAAGAATTCCACTATCTAAATCAAATGTTTTCACTTTTGTGGAGATATGAGCTTCAAAGCTTTATGTAATTTCAAAGCTTCATGACACTTGAGAAACAGATATCAAAGCCTTTTAAAGCCTAGTTCTTTCCAGCAATTGATAAGCTATAGAGTATTTGGCTTAAGAAAACTAAGGAAAAACCACAACAGATTCTGCAGGATTATAATATAATGAAAAGTAGGAGCTAAGAAGTAAGAAACAGAAATATTCTCACTTTGGCAGGTCATGAGTGTGGGTGCAGTTCTTCAATTACTCAAATTACAGATTTACAGATGGGAAAACTGAGGCTCAGGGAGGATGAAAACTGTTTCAACCAAAGTCACAAGCGTTGATCACTGAAATTAACAACTTCACACACACACACACACACACCACACACACTCACACACACACCATGAACAATATAGGCTATGACTACAGTATTTTCTATACAACACATACTGGTGGAGTCTCTGTAAACACCAATTTCCTAAAATATGAAGAAGCTTCCTCTTTCTTCTCCTCTTCTGTTTTCAGAAACAAATCTTATCATTTACTTCAAACGAAGTAAATTTCCCAACACAGTCTGACCCTGTACAGTGTGTACCCAACAATTGCTTAGTATTACAAGGAACCACAGAGAGAACAGGTGCTAAAAACCTTTCTACTTTCTGCCTCTATGTGCTGTTTCTTGTGACGCCCTAACTTCTTCAAAGTGGTGGTTTCAGAGGAAGCTTTCGATTTGTCTTGCTGGCTTTAACACCAAAATGTTCAAGGCTCTAAGGAGCCGTGGTCTTCTCTTTTGCCTCCTTTCCTTCTAGACCTTGGCCTCTGAAACTTACCTCTTTGCGTAAAACATAAGCAAAAACAAAAACTCTTGGCACGGGTGAGGCCTCAGAAACCTCCAGGACACTCGGACTTAGGATATAGAACCTCAGAATCCAGTCTGAAGTCTTTGAAGACACGATAACAACTTGTGCAAAGTCTTACCAAGTTTCTTCATCATTTCTTTCTTTGATATGGGTCTTTGGCTCATTAAGATTTAAATCTTAACTTCGCAAGACCAATAGCTCTGCTCCACTGTTTTGCTCAAACAGGTCTGCAAAGTTTTGAGATGATGATGGTCTAACAAGATTTCTCTCAACAAGCCAAATTATTTCAGAGAGTTAAGTTCCTCTTTCTTTTCTCCCTTTCTCAAATATACGTATATATAGTATATAGTGTATATTATGTTGTATAATATAATAACATATATACTGTATATTATGTTATGCAGTATATACTGTACACTATACATATAGTTTATTTAATTTTATTTTTTGCTCTTACCCAACAAATGAATATCATTTGTTCCCAAGGCTCTTTCTCTAGGGAAAACGACAAGAAAGGGAAAGGGAGGAAGAGGAGTCCACTTACCGTCCTCTGAACTACCAACACCATAATGGTGGCCACCGTGAAGACAAGGCACAGAGCCAGCGTGGCTGTGGTGAAATAGAAATAGCTGCGGCTCGTGGTCCCCAGGTGGCTGGCCACGGAGCCTGCCGGCACATGCATGGCTGTGTCTCCAGGAGGGGCCATTCCGTTCAGTGCTTGCTGCAGCCCTGGGTCCATTCTTTATATAGTCTTCGCCACATCACACCTTATCTCTCCTCATCTGATTCAGTTCTGGGCCCATCTCTGTTCCAAGAAGGATTGTACCCCTGCATCCTGAATCATGTGACTTGGAAAAAAATCTTCACCTTCTGCCTGGCGGAGAAACTCTTCTCTGGGGGCGTGAGGCGAGAGGCGGCAGCAAGGGTGGGGGAGAGGTTCATTTTTCATTGCCAGGGATTAAGTTGAGTGCAGAGAAACTAGCTACAGAGAAGGTGGCTGATGTCAGAGGGCGCGTAGGAAGATGACGGTTCCTCTACTCTGCGTGTGTGTGTGTGTGTGTGTGTGTGTGTGTGTGTGTGTTTGCATGCGTGCGCACACACAAAGCAACTTCTGTTTCGTTTAGACCCAGCCACAAAACGCCTTCCTGTTCAAGAAGTTGCATCTTCTTTCAGTGAGGCCTGCAGCTCAGAAGACCTCCCCAGATAATGAGTCCTTGCTGGGTTTCAGGGAGGTGGGATCCCTCGGACTGCAGTGGAATAACTCCAAAGGGATCATTTTGATCATATTGGCTCCTGCTGAAACCAAGACATGCTGCAGGGTCCCTGGGAAAAAAAGGGCTCACAAATGGGAGATTTCCCACAAAGTGGGGCTGGCTCATGGCAGTATAAAATTTGGGGTTCAGAGATACTGTCAGAGAGCAGGAATCTGGAAACATCCATCCTTTGAACAAACACTCCTTCAGAATGTTTTGGGATCTGTTAAACTGGCAGATGAACCTGGGCCTGCCATAAAACTCATGAAAAGGGAAAGGATTTGGCAGTGAGGTGGTGTGGTATGGAATGTGGGGGCTGTGTGTGCTCTGTGTGGTGTGTATTTGTGGTATGGGGGTATGTGTGTATGTTGTGTGTTCTGTATGGTGTATGTATGCAGTGTGTGTGTGGTGTGCATTTGTGATCTAAGATGCATGCTGTGTGTGGTTTGTATGTGTTGTGTTGCATATGTGTGTGTAGTGTGTATATGACTGCTATAATTGAATCTCTACTGTCTCAGGCACAGTGCTAGGAGTTACATGTGGCCTCAATCCACTTTCACCTCCACCCTCCGAGGCAGGCAATGTTTATTTTTTACAAATGGGAAAACTGAGGCTCAGGGAGGATGAAAACTGTCTCAACCAAAGTCGCAAGTGTTGATCACTAAAAGAACTTGGGTGCACTTTGCAGCCTGCCTGGCTGAAAGCTCGTGCTAAGTCATTCAATCTTCACTGCACCTGAAGGCTGAAAACCCGACGTCTGATCTCAGCCCTTTCCCTTCTTAGCCTTGGGTTCTTGTACACGTCCTCATGGCTTTCCCTGTTCCCCATCTGCATTACAGTCATCAGGAAGACCAAGCAAGATGATGTCAGAGTACTTCATGAATAGGAACAGACTTGGGGATGGGGTTGGACAATTCCTATTAAACATTCCAATGGGTCTCCTGGGCCAAGTCTGGAATTTAGATACAATAGACAGATTATCTGGGGGACAGAGCTAGGTCATGTCTGTGGTTACTAATGATCTCCATTTCAAACATCATTTACATTATGAATCACTGCATAGCTGCTGCCTCCAGATGTGGCTCTTTGAAAACTCAACTTGGTATCAACCTGGAAGGAGCTCATTCTGTGTGGCACCCCTTTCCTTTCTGCTCACTTTTTGGCTGTAGCGCGTCCCTTCGAGGCAGCAGAGATCCCAGATGCCCCTAAGGAAATGTCCTGTGTCGAAAGCCAAGCTTGGACTATGACCACTGCTGTTCTTACACAGATCCAAAACTTCTGAGTTGCTCCCAAATTAGGTGAGGCTTTAGGAGTTGGTCTGGATGTTTCTTCCCAGTGAGTCCGTAAGAGCATAAATCCTGGAGGTGAAAGAGACATCAAGAGATAAATTGTTTTCTTGGTCTAAACAGAGTTGGGGGCGGCATACCCATTTTACAGTCAAGGAAACTGAAGCCGCTGTGATCCTGAGCTGAGTCTGGTTTTGAAAACAGTGTGTTCACATTCATTTGGCCTGGTAATTAAGGTGGGAAGGAGGCAAGCCAGTGTTTTCTGGAGCAAGCACCTGGCTGATTTGGGGAGAAGGCTGTGTCCTTTGGTAGGCACGGACATGAGTGGGTAGCAAGGGCTCTGTGGTCTGCCCAGAGCTGCTGAGAACCAGCTGCTCCCTTGGCCCCCTCGTTCAACCTCTTTGATCAAAGTGGAAAACTTCTGATTGTTGAATGGAAGCTGTGGGTGTTGAAAAATAAAAAGGCTTTGCTTGAAGTTCGGATCTTCCTGAAGGCCTGTGGGGCTGAGAAGGGCAGTGGAAAAAAATGTTTGTCTTACAGTTACCCATTTTGCATACAGTAAAATGACCTGGGAGGGAAGGCTGACAATGGGGAAAAATCACCCTTTGTTTTTACTCAGAACTTTCTGAGCAGTTGAGATTTTCAGATCAGTTTCTAGGACAGTAGTTTGTGGGCTCAATTCATTTCTTTTGCTGTGGCACTCATCTACTCACAAACCTTCAATGGCTCCCTATTTCCCACTCCCTTGCTCTAAGCCCCTCTCTGCTTTCCAGCTGTTCTAGAATCTAGCCTGGCCAACATAGAAACCCATTCCCTGCGCTAACTGGCTTCTTTCTGTCTTCTACTCAAGCCGTACGATGTGCAGATGGAAGGAGCCTTTATAGAATTTCTTGTTGAGTAATTTTTAAATCCTTTTGGAAGCAACACTGTACAAGGAGTATAAAAACATAAGAAAACAGGGCTGCTCTGGATGAAGCACAGGTGGGACAGAGAGAAGTTCCACCTGCTCATTCGCGCTTTTCTGGCATGGGGTGTCTCCAAAGTGAACAAAATTTAGAAACTTCAGAAAGTTTGGTCTGAATCCCTCATTCCACGAAAGGGGGAAACTGGGACACAGAAATGGGAACGACGAAAGGAAGTACACACGGCAGGGAGAGAGCCAGGCCTAAGAGTCCCCTCTGCTCATCCTCATGCCCGCTGCTAATATTCCAGGTGCATCCACGCTTCCACTCGCATTGTACTTGCCTTTCCCCTGCTCCCATTCTTCCTCTCCCTTTCAGCCTTTACCAACCCGCCTCACTGTCTCCAGAAATGCTTGCCCAGATCTCTCAAATCCACTAATACCCTCTCTACAACGCCTCTATTTTCATGCCACATAACCTAATTGTCTAATTATCTACTTCTCCTGATGTGGAACCCAAGTGTGTAAACACATGTAAATTTTGCCTTGCGCTTGAGATGAGAGTCCCCGAGGGCAGTCTGCACTTTCCCAGTCTTCTTAAGTCCTTGCATCCCACTTTGCAGTTCTTGCTGCTGGGCCTCTATGTAGCGTTGACCTTCAATCAGTGCTTTGTGTTTATGGAAAGAGAAAGTTCTAGAAGAATGGCTTGTGTGGTGGCATTCTTGCCTCTCTCTTCTAAACTCTACTCTGTGTCTCCATCTTTCTTCAGAGAATGGCCCCATGAGGGGACCACCCCAGCCTTCTTTCAAGCTGGAATTAGGTGCTGAGGTGTGGCTGTGGTGCCTTAGACTCAGTAGGCAAATAGAACTAACCTCTCTTCCCTTTCAGAAGGAACCCCATTTTGAAAAAGTAAAGAGAAGTCAGCTGTAGCCATTCCCCCAGCATTGCTTTCCTGTATAAGGGACTGAGAGATCTCTGTTGCATAGACTAGAGGTTCTCAGGTGTAAGCCAACACCAGCAGTGGCAGCCATAGCACCTGGGAACTTGGTGGCACTTTAAGACCTGCTGGACCTACTCAAACTCAGAAACTCAGGCTGGGGTCTGGTAGTCTGTTTTTACAAAGCACCCCAGGGGATGCGGATGCTTGAGACCATTTGAAAAACACTGATTTAGGGAAATAATCTCCAAGGGATCATCTGGTCCAAAATTTGTCCTTTGGGCAGGTAAACTACCACCTCCATTGTGTAGATAGGGAAACCGAGGCATAATAAAGTTATTGCCTGGGGTCACATAGCTGGGTCATGTTGGTTTACAGACTAGTTTTTCTGGTCCCTTGATTGAGCCCTCTTTCTAACCTTGACTATGGCTGCAGGCTCTAGAAATACTTTCACAACCTTTCTGGAATGCAGATATTTTGGTTGGTGCAAAAGTGATTGTGGCTTTTGCCATTAAAAGTAACTTGATAATTTTATTCATTTAAGGTTCTCTTGTGGTGATCATTGTGGGTGGTAGAAATATATATATATATATTTAACTATGGGTATATGTGAGACAAGGACAGACTCACCCAGGGTATATTCAAGCAATAACACATGTAACTAAATGGCCTTTTGAGGAGAGAAGGTCCTGTCCCTTTAACTTTAGAGACCTTTGTCTTGCTGGGGCTAACTTGAAAAGATTGGACGTTGGAGTTCGGCCACAGTGACGCTTCATTGAGAGGCCCCAGTGAGGACAGGGACAGTGTGGAGAAGGTTTGGAGCAGGGCTAGTAAAACGACCCACAGACCATATCTGGCAGGCACCTATTTTTGTAATTGAAGTTGCATTGAAACGTAATCATGTCCACTTGTGTATACATCTATTCCTTCAATTCCACTACAACAGCAAATCTGAGTGGTTGTAACAGAGACCTCATAGCTGGAGAAGCCTAAAACATTGATTATTTAGACCTTTACAGAAAAAGCTTGCTGACCCTTAGTTTAGAGAATTAAAATAAACCCAAGGCAGGATAACCAAAAGAGTTTTGGGAAAGAGAACAGAAATGTGTTTCCTAAGACACCTCCGTGTGCAGAAAAGGCAACTCATTCACTGTTGGTGGGAATGTAAACTAGTAGAGCCACCATGAAAAACAATATGAAGAGTCCTCATAAAACTGAAAATAGAACTGCCATTTGATCCAGCAATCCCACTACTGGGTCTCTACCCAAAGGAAAACAATCAGTATGTCAACAGGACACCTGTACTCATATGTTTACCACAGCACTATTCATAACAGCAAAGATGTGGAATCTACCTAAGCGTTCATCAACAGATGAATGGATGCAGAAAATGTGCTATATATGCACAGTGAAATACTATTTGGCCATAACAAAGAATAAAATCGTCATTTGCAGCAACATGGATGAAACTGGAGATCATTATCTTAAGTGAAATAAGCAGGCACAAAAAGACAAATATCACGTGTTTTTATTTACAAGTGGCGGCTAAAAAATTAGGTCACGTGGAGGTTGAGAGTAGAAAGAGAACAGAAACTGGGAAGGATGAGTGCAGGGAGAGTTGGGGGACAAAGAGAAAAGGGTTAAAGGTACAAATACACAGGAGGATAGAAAAAGTAAATCCACTGATTGATAGTAGAATAGTGTGACTATAGTCAAACAAAAATGCACTTTACTCAGGAGATGGACACCCTAAATACCCTGACTTGATTGCTACGCACTATATACATGTAACAAAATTTCACATGTGGCTCATAAATTTGTACAAATTTTAAAAAGGCCCCTCTATAAAATCTTCCCTGATGTATAAATTGTTAATTCATGCTTCATGTGAGAAGACTGTTTTTGGAATTCAGTAATTGTAGAGAAGCTATGTGTTCTGGTTGGTGGATGAAAAAAATAGATGATTGAAGAAGACAGCTGATAGAAAAGTAGATCAGAAGCCATCTGGGAGATAGATATACTTCCAGTATCGGTGATATATATACGTGTGTGTGTGTGTGTGTGTGTGTGTGTACGTGTGTGTGTGTGTACGTGTGTGTGTGTGTGTGTGTTTAAATCATACCTACCTACATTTTGTCTATCATCTATCAATCATCTATGTCTGTCTGTCTGTCTGTCTGTATGTATGTATCTATCTATCTTCCTGTCAACCTTAAAAAGGTTTTGAGACAACATAAAATAAATGCACAGGTATATACTGAAGCCATTAATACAAGGTAAAAGTAGGAGTCAAGATATAAAAGTAGAGAGTAAAGTGAATGTATTAAGAAATCCTATCTGATGACAGTTTTAATAGTGAAGCATAATATTTATACTTATGAGCTTCCTGGTAACCAGGGAAAAGAAGCAAATACATTGGATTACATAACTCTTTTTGGTCATAAAAAGCAGATGAGCTTAAAAGGATAAATGGATACTTTGCTGGTTGTATAAGTGCATTGAGATATACAACATATTCCAAAATACCAGATGAATGAAATCTAAGAATTTAAAGCATGTAATTGCAATGAATTAGGATAATGGCAGATCTTACCAAGTGGAAAGACTGAAACTTTTAAAAATGCAGTTTTATGATTTTCAGTGATGCAGAACTAGTGATAAACTAATACTAGGGAAGTAGGAGATTCAAGGAAAGAAAAAATAAAAAAGAACATCACTTTTCTGGCCTCTGGGGGCTTCCAGTATAGCTGAATGGCTAGAAAACTCTATTAGTTACAGGATCCTTAATAACTCCATTGTCATTCAAAGAAGAGAGATGAGTCTGCATTCTTTACAAAGCTGGGGAAAGGTCCTTCCATGTTGATTAATAATGGATACAAGAGGAGACATCCATTGGGTATTTGAGGGCTTATTATGTGCTAGGCACTGCCCATATAACAATGAGCAAGTCAAACATTATCTCTTCTTTCATGATACTTACAGTAAGGTGGGTAAGACAAGAAGTTAAATAAATAATTATTATATAACATGATTTATATGCGTAACAGACAATTCATGGTGTTATGTGTACACAGTAGGGAAATCTTAGGCTGATCTGTCATTCTCTAGGGGACTTCATTGAGGTTAACTCTTCTACCTCTACACTAGCTTAATGAGTAAGAATCCTCCCCAAATTTTTACTAGGTCATTTTACTCCTTTCCTCTTCCAGTTTAAAATCTTTCATCTCCCTGTGCCCGCAAAATCCTGGTCATGTTCCCTTGGAAGACCTCTGTGGCCTTCCCCTTAGCTTCTGATTCCACTGCCTCGACTCAAGGAGCAGTTTTTCATTCCAATCCCCACGCCTGACTTTACTTTTGCGTAGATGATGTCTTTATTGCGAAATCGAATGCCCTTTCTTACATCTTTCATTAAAAAAAATAAGTTACTGTTTACATATGTCTCTTTTCTATGCTCCCTCTCTCAACTTCCAGTAAGAAATGAATCCCTCTTTCCTCTGTAGGTTTTCATAGCATGCTTTTACCTGCAATCAATAATGATGAGAGCATTAAGGATTATTTTATGGTTACAACCACCACCAACATTTAGTGAACTCATATTACGAGCTCATGTGCTAAGCATATGACACCCATAATTTCACATAGTTTTATAATAATCCCAGTAGTGCTATTATTCTTATTTGACAGATGAGGAAACTGAGACTTGGAGCTGCAAAACGGCTTTTCCAACTTTTTACTGCTACTAATTGATGGAGTTGGCATCATGGCACAGGTCTGCCTGATTCCAGAGAAAGTTGCTGTAACCACTATGTAATTACATGACCTGTATTCAAGGTAGCCATGTAGGGCTCTCCCCAGATCCACTGTAAGCACCTTGAGAATACAGCATGTGGTTTGTACATTTCCATGCCTAGTAGACTCTCAATAAGTGTACATTTACCTAGTGTACAACTGTACATTTACCTAGTAATTTTAAATACATAATATCAGGAAAAACATGATTTGTTTTAAGGCTTTTTTTTTTTTTCATTTTACAGAGGACTGAAAGCATAGGACCATCCCAGAAAAGAGATCTCAGCTCAAGCCTGGCTTTTTCTCTGGTTCCCTCTTGTTGATGTCTGTCCTCCTAATACCTGTCTCTTCTCACTCCGTTCTTTTTGCCTGGAAGTGAATGTACTCACACGTTTTTGAAACAGAAGCAGACAGAGTGTTGCACATATATGTCTAAGGGGACTGGTGCCTTCTTGGAAGGGTTCCTGAAACATAATTGATGTGCAGAAACTTTGGATGAACAAATGCTATTTCAAGAAAGAAAAGAGAGAGAGATCTGAATCTTAGTACATTTTAGAAGTTCAAGATCTGAGGTTTTTTGAAAACAAGAATGGCTCATTTCTGAGTTACTCAAACTTTTCACACGTAGAATCAGTCAAGCATTTGTCCTCTGATTATGCTAGGTTTATGGGCTTTGTTGGGGGTGGAGGCAAGTACTGAAAGATCTAAAGCTTTGTTTCCTGATGTTAGCGAAATCAGGAAGTGATCTTTTCTCTTTAAAGTGGGCTAACTTTTTTTTTTTCAATTTCTATGAAATAGGAAGCTTGGTGGTGTTGGTTTTGAAGTAAAAATCAATGTATCTCTGCATTGTTAGGGCAACTGAGTAAGCTATATCAGATCGTATCGATACATTAGCTGTGCAGCTGTGGATATATTCAGTTGTGAAAAGACAAGCAAAGGAGAAACAGGTGAACCACAGCATAGAGCACAATTCATTTTTCAGTGATTTTTTTTTTTTTTTTACTTTTAAGAAGGCAATGTTAAGAACTTTGCCTTCTTAACATTGAACTTTCAGCTATGCAAAGAAAGGGAGGATTGGAAGACAGTAATTGCCTGAGTGTGGGTGTTTGCTTGATGCCCATGGGCAGAGGGACCAGAGAGGGGATAGTCAATGTGGGGACACAAAAGATATTGAAAATGGAAAGATTTTGAGTGGAGCACCTCTCTGGGAAATTTGTCCTCAATGAAGCTATAGAAGACTGTGAATATTTGAAGAAAAGTTCAAAGAGGTATCCAGGAAATGCAGATCTGACTTCAGTCCCCTTCCCCTTCCTTCTATTCCAAAACAAACATCTATGAAGCCCTGCAATAAAGTAGGTGCTTGCAGCCTTTAGGGAAGCCACTTGGTCACCCCAAGTATCCGTTATTTTCACTGGTGTGCCAACAATCATTTTCACTTTTAGAGTGGTTAAAGGATGGTTATTGTGTATTTAATACACCTTAAAACATCTTGTATAATACATAGTGGGCACTTAATTTATATTTGTTGAAAGGATCTGAGCCTTTCTTTCTTTTCCAAGTTTTTACTGCTACTAATCGATGGAGTTGGCATCATGGCACAGGTCTGCCTGATTCCAGAGAAAGTTGCTATAACCACTATGAGCTGTATACTAGGTAGCCATGTAGGGCTCTCCCCAGATCCACTGTAAGCACCTTGAGAATACAGCATGTGGTTTGTACATGTCCATGCCTAGCAGGCTTCTGATTAAACTGTACATTTGTTTTTTGAGGCAAGGTCTTGCTGTGTTGCCCAGACTGGAGTGCAGTGGCATGATCACTGCATGCTCCTTACTGTAGCCTTGACCTCCTGGGCTCAAGCAATCCTCCTACCTTAGTCCCCTAAGTAGCTAGGATTGCAGGTATGTGCCACTATGCCTGGCTAATTAAAACAAAATTTTTGTAGGGAGGAGGTCTCATTATATTTCCCAGTCTGGTCTTGAACCCCTGGGCTTAAGCAGTCCTCCTGTGTTGGCCTCCCAAAGTGCTAGTATTACAGATATAAGCCACCATACCTGGCCAGGTCTGAGCCTTTCTTATGTTTACTTGAAGTGTGAGACTCCAAGCTAGCCAAATAAATTATTGGGCTACATCTCCAGACAAGAAAAATTCTCCCTTCTTTCTTCTTAAATCACCTGAGACAATCTTTTCACTTTTCTCCCATCTTCCACACCCCCAGCTATCCATTTGTAAGCTATTGATTTCTTTGGGGGCATTGTCCCATAAACTTTCTGTAAAGTGTCATTGATTTCATCATTCTTCCACTCAAGCTTCACCAAAAATTTGATGTTTGTTCTTCCTTCAATTTTAGCAGAATTCACTTCACTTTGAGATGGGAGCTTTTCAAACTATATTATCCTTTTTAGTGCCTCAAACTAAATCTGTGTCAGACATGTTATAACAAGTTAGTATGAGTTTATTTTGGTGCAAAACATTTGTGAACTCCATGTGGTTTGTTCACAATATGCATTTTCCATAAAGTTTTTGAAGACTTCTTATATTTATCTCTTTTGTTTTTGCATTTTATATATTTTCATTTCAAATTAAAAATGATTTTATTATTTATGACTGTATTATTTTTATAATACAATTCATTATATTGTATTGTGTATTTTTTTAAATAAAGAAGGTACTGGAAACAACTCATAATCCTTACCCACAGAGAAGACTATAAGTAGTATCTTGGGACCATACAGAATATATGTTATACTATTGTTTTCTTTTTAAATATATGTAGTTTCCTATGTCTCATAGGAAAATCTAGTATTTCCTTATCTAAACACCATGTATCGCTTCTCACTACCTCTTTCCAGGGAATGTGGAATATATAAAAATAAAATTAAATGTCTCCTTCTGAAGCCAGCCCACAGAGTTGTTAACCCAGCCCTGTGTGCCCTTTTCTTTGTTCTCCAAAAAGTTGCTTTCTGGGGTAGCCCATTCTGTTCTTCACTTCAAAATATATTAGTGTAGTTGATGAACAGCTGGACAGAATGAGAACTGGGAGAGAATAAGGCATCAGTCTGAAGGGCTCACTGTGCCAATTTGGTGACACTATAGAAGGCAATTCCTCTGCTCTCAGAGAGCTTAAACTCACGCATGGCTGGAAAAGCAGGAAGGATTCTCTTGGACTTGCGCTTCTCCCATGAAGTCCTGCCTTTAAGTTCCCTGTGGATGTTTATTGGAGGGTCCAGGCTGAGCAAAACTGGCCCAGCTCTCCTGGACTTCCATGGGATCAGAGAGCCCTGTGTTCTAGGCCACATGGATTTTTGCTTACTATCTTTTTCTCTTGCTTTCATGTGATGAGCTTGGTAAACATTTTCGAGGAACGGTAATAAACCCTAAATGTTCATACTCTTAAAACATTGAGGGAAATTATTGTCTATGCTGTGTTAGTACTGAAGACTAATTAATTAATTATAACAATAGAAAGATCTAATCTCTCTTACAGAGTCCTCTGGAGAACGTCAGTAATGTTGCAATCGAAGGGTTACAAGTAGAAACTAGAAACAAGAAGAAAATGTACATGAATTGATTTGACCTGGCAATGTATAAGAGCTTCTTAAGAGTGTCATAAGTTGCCGAGTGTTTACAGCTGTGCTCATTCTATGTGCCTGCTGGTTCTGGTCCTGGTTTATTCATACCGCTACCTCTCAAACTTTGTGTATAAGAATCACATGGAGATCTTATTAAACTGCAGATTCTAATTCAATAGGTCTGTAAGGGAGGGGGTTGACTGTGTTTCTCACAAGTCCTGGGAGAATGCCGATGCTACTTCTCCAAGATGCATACTCTGAATAGAAAGGAAAGGTAATCAAACTCATATGACCACAGTGGTCAATTTCACTTAGAAGAAAGAGTGTTCCAGAGGCAACACAGCAAGCCAAAAGGGCAGCATCAAGTATATCATCTTTCTGGTGTGAGTCTTCATGGCAGTCGAAGGATCAGTCTCCTCCTTTCCCCAGCAACACAAGTGGTGTTGTTGTAAAGACTAAAGGATTGAGTATGGGAACCATCCTAACTTAAAAACTCAAAGCTCCTTAGCAACCAATACCTGTTATAACAGCTTTCAGGTCTCGCACTGTGAGAAGCCCAAATCTAGGCCTTCCCTCCAGGTATTCAGGTATAAATGGATATTGTTCTAGCCAAATCATGACATATATGGTCCTTCTAGCTGTAATCCCTGTTGTATCATCCAAGAAATTCTTCAGTGAAAAACAACATGATTTATCACTGCTTTTAGAACTGTGTGTATGTGTGGGAGGAAGGGATATAATGAAGCATTGAGTCTGGATTCCAGGTAGAATTGGGGCAAAATCAGAGACTGTTCATGGTGATCTATTCACATTTGAGTAGCATGAATGAAAAAAATCAGGGCTACAGAGGAGATGAAGTTCCAGTGTCACATGATAAGCTGATGGTTGAACCAGGCATTAAATCCTTGATCTCTTTCTTTCTTTTTCCACTGTTTCACTCTGCCTCTTTGTATTAGTCAGGAAAATACTAGGATATGCAGCAGTAACAAATAAGCCTTGAAATATCAGGGACCTAATAAAATAAAAATGTATTTCTCACTTGTTTGAAGTATAATAGGTGACAGTAGCCCTGGTAACCTACAAGGTGGTAATAGAGGGGAAGACTGTGGAATATTGTACATGGGATATTTTTGGGGTCAGGCATGGGAATGACATATTATCTCTCTACATATTTCACATCGCTTTTCATAAATACCTTAAGGCTGGGTGGCTTAAACAACAGACATTTATTTCTCACAGTTCTGGAGGTTGGGAAGTCAGAGATCAGAGTGCTAGCAGGGTGAGGTTCTGATGAGGGCCCTTTTCATGACTTGCAGATGGCTGCCTTTTTGCTGCATCCTATATGGTGGAAAGAGAGGGAGCAAGCTCTCTGGTCTCTTCTTATAAGAGAACTAATGCCATCACAAGAATCTTCACCTTATAACTGCATGTAAATCTAATTACCCTCAGAGACCCTACCTCTAAATATCATCACATTAGAGGTTAGAGCTTCAACAAATAAAATTTGGGGGGACACAATCATTCAGACCACAACAGATGGCTTCTTTCGTCTCCTTCTGATGCCCAGGATACTCTTCAATTGGAACTATGCACATTTGGGTTGTGTCCCACCTGTGAATCTGGGAGCTGGGACCTCTGGTCATATAGCTTCTTGATGCATCGGCTTCTTGAAATGGCTCCCTTTAGAGCTCTTGAAATAAGGAGGATGAAGGAAATTTATGAAAAGGGATGTGAAATCTATGAAAAGTGATTACTATGACACAAAGGGTGAGAGGTTGTCTGTTCATTCATTTAACACGTTTTTTGAGCACTAAATGGAAGACATTAGACACTAGAGACACAAGGGCGAACAATAATAAGCATGCTTGTTGCATACATCCTCAAGAATTTTTTTTCTGTTAGTTGGCAACATACACATTATTTTTGTGTTTATTTGAATAATCCCTAATTATGGGTTATAATTAGTGCTATGAAGAAAATGTACTAGTCATATGAATGGGCATGATCAGGACATCCAATCCAATTTGGGGCATGTAAAAACTTCCTTGGGAGGCTGAGGCAAGTAGATCACGAGGTCAAGAGATTGAGACCATCCTGGCCAACATGGTGCAACCCTATCTCTACTAAAAATACAAAAGCTAGCTGGGCATGGTGGCATGCCTGTAGTCCCAGCTACTCAGGAGGCTGAGGCAGGAGAATTGCTTGAACCTGGGAGGCAGAGATTGTGGTGATTTGAGATTGCGCCACTACATTCCAGTCTGGTGACAGAGCAAGACTCTGTCTCAAACAAACAAACAAACAAAAACTTCCTGGAGCAAGTAGTATTAGATTAGAGATCTGGAGGATAATTTGGAAGCAAAGTAATAACTGATGATGTTGTTGATGATGATAAGGATGATGGCATTTATTGAGACCTTACTATGTGTCAGGCTCTGTTTTATGTGCCTTGCATCTATTATCTTGATTATTCCATGCAGCAGGGGTGTCCAATCTTTTGGCTTCCCTGGGCCACACTGGAAGAAGAATTGTGTTGGGCCACACATAAAATACACTGATAGTAACGATCAGTGATAAGCTAAAAAAATCGCAAAAAAAACTTGCGATGTTTTAAGAAAGTTTACAAATTTGTGTTGGACCACATTCAAAGACATCCTGGGCTGCATGTGGTCTGTGGGCCATGGGTTGGACAAGTTTGTCTTACAGTCATCCTGTAATCTAGTTATTAATATTATCCCCTTTCTGTTTTTGTTTTAAAGGCAAAACTAGCTGGAGAAAAGTGAGGTGCATCTCCTACCAAAAAGGAACCAGTACAAAGACCCTGTGGTTGGAGAGAACATGGCATATGACACATTTGAGGAACTGAAGGAAAGTATTTGGAATTATTCTGTGTACAATGCTAAAGGAAAAAGACTTTCTCCATTTCCATCAAAGTGAGAATGTGTTGGGGAGGGAGGAGAGAAGGAAATGTGGAAGTTTGTGTTTGGGTGTTACATGTAACGGTCTATAAAATATACCTACCATGTAATATGAACTTATGGAAAATTTGATTTAAAGAGGTTGTGTCTGGATTCCCTGTAATATTACCACAAGATCTCAGAGAAATGTAGGCTTTTGGAAGATGTGTAAAACCACAATTCCAAGAGAAAGGGACTCAAGTTTTGCTAGTACTTTACATCTTCTGTGCTATAAAGTTGGGTGTGGGAGCTACTGAGGTTTTTTAAATAACAGAGTTCAAGGAGAATAGTTCCATTCAACCTCATTTAAATCTGCAATGTGTATTGGGCAAGATAACAATTTTGTATAATACAGCGATGGCTTACCCAGTTTGGCTCAGCATGTTTTCACAGGAGGTTAATGGAAAAGACTTTTTCATCTCTGAAACGACCAGCTCTCTTTGAAGTTAGAATTTGAGTCTCTTTGCTAGGCAGCATTTTGTTTTCATTTAATTGATTTATATGTAAAAAGTCCTGTCATTCTTTAATTCTGCAGAGGAGGTTTGTTTCTTTGAGGCTGAGATACATATGTGCATAATTATATGTGTCACATTTGTATTGACATATGTCTACATATCTGATGGATCCATATGTTCACTCATTTACTAGCAAGTATTTATTCAACATCTACTATATGCTACATTCTGTGAATGCTTCAGTGAACTCACTAAATAAGGTTTCTGTCTTCATGGAATTGACAATCTGAAGGTGCTTATAGATATAAGCAAAAAGATAAATGTAGAAATAAAAATGTTATTGACTACTAAGAAGAAAAAGAACAGGTTGGTATGTAAGAGGCAGAATAATCAGAGTGTCTACCTAAGAATGAGTAATGTGTTTGGTAGCTTCTGTTCGTCCCATCAGTCCCTCTTTCTACCCTTCCTTATTCTTCCTGGGATCCTTTCTTCATGGACTGCTTTAAAGGGCTCCTCTGCTTCCAGTGGGGATTGGCCGCTGAGATGGTGGGAGAAGAATGACACTGGGTTCTGTACTTTCCTAGCTCTCTCCACACTATATATCCCTATTTGATTGAAACTCCACTAAAGGCCATCAATTCTTTAAGGTGGCCCTTACACTTACACTCTCCAGGTTCTGGTACATTCCCTTCCCTCCCACTTCTGGCCTCCCCAGCTGATGATGCTAGCAATGGGGTACTGCACTATCTCTTGTTGGTGTCCCTAAACCCTGCCCACAACTTGATATATGGACTCTTTGTGAACATTTTACCGCATTTGATATATGACACCTGTTTCCTGCAGAGGCCCTGACTGATGTATATCCAAGAGGGTCTTTTTGAGGATGTGGCTTTTTAGTTGAAGCCTGAAATGTCAGAAATTGTGGACCAGATGATTAATGAGAGGAAGTGAGTTTTAGAAGGAAGAAAGAATGTGTATGAAGGCCCCAGGACAGAAAGAACTTTGTATTTTCAAGGGACATACAGAGGAGGGACCTGTATATAGGAACAGAGGACAGGTGGTGCTGGATGAGGCTGGAGAAGTGAGTAAGCACAGCCACACCCAGCTTTGTAGATGCTCACAGGGAGTATAAGCAGGATAATCGATGACACTGTCTTTAGCTGAGCTGAATAGAATGGGGAAGACTTTCTGGAGGTGGTGGACTTGGAGTGGAACTTTAATGGACAGATAGATCTTAGGTATTGATAATGAAAAGGTGTTTCAGAGAAAGAGAACTGTATTAGGCAGCGCTATTCAAAATAGCTGGTTTGTGTCTCAGTAAGATAAAAAATGCACCTGAATATAAATCACTACATTGCTTTCTTCATCATGGCAGCCTTGCAGTGGGCCACCTGGCATTTGTAGATAGCAGGTAGAGGACAAAAGAGAGATAGAAGGAGAAATTTGTAACTGGCTACACTGAAATCATATCACAGAAGTATACAAATACCAGGGTAAGGAGTTGGGACTTTATACTGTGGGCAATGCTGGGAACACCGAATTTTTTTTTTTAGCAGAATGGCAAGATTAGAGCTATAGTTAGAAAGACAATCTAGCATGATAAGGCTGGGTAGATCCAAGGGAGGAAAGTGTGGGGCAGTGACCAGAGAGCCACTGGGGAAGTTCAGTTCTCTCTTTTGTGGTTTCATTAATTTAACAAGATCTGTTTTATCTTTGAAATGACGGCTGTGGTCTAAAATGTGCTATTATTAACTGTCATCTTCCCGTGCTAACTTTTGATGAGGATGTTGATTTTTGATAAAGCCAGAATCTTCAATAAAATAAAACAGAAGTCTTGAGAACAAAAGTGAATTGTGGTCCGCTAATTTTCAGCTCATTTATTTATTTATTTTTGAAGTAAGGGGAGTGTCTATTCTGTAAACATTGACTTTGGCAAATTTCAAAATTTTGCAAAGACCCATCACTTTCAGAATAATGTCAAAGAATCATGCAGAGAAATTTGGTGAATTATCAGCAGGTTAGTTATAGAGAAAAGACAGCAATTACTTTTACTACAAAAGCTGCAAATAAGATTTATAGAAGAGAAAGGGGTGAGGGAGAGGAGAAAAAAAAACAACTGCAGGTAGTCTAGGGAGAGAGTGACTCTCATGTGCATATTTTCTGGGTAAATTCGCTGGCATCAAGTACATATTTCAGGGTGGACAGTATTTCATTGAGAAGACAGGCTAGAGATGTCAAGGGAAACCATTGCCATTGTTGATGGATTTTCTGGAAAGTCTGGAGAGTCTGGCTGAGGCACATATGTGATGAGCTGCTTCTCTGTCTTCCTACATCTTTGCTACATGCAGCACCTTCACCATTTTCTTCACCAGAACTTCTCAGTTATAAAACGTAAGTGGAGTAACATAGTCCCGAGCATAGTGTAGACGCTCGCTAATGCTCTATAAAACACATGCACTCATGGGCACACACAAGTAGGAATGATGGCAAGTGCCTAGTCACACGTCAAAGAAGCCTGCAGAGCGAGCTTGTTCAACCCACAGCCCGCAGGCTGCACATGACCCAGGGCAGCTTTCAATGTGGTTCAATACAAATTTGGAAACTTTCTTAAAACATTATGAGATTTTGTTGTGATTTCTTTTTTAAGCTCGTCAGCTATCATTAGTGTTTGTGCATTTTATGTGTGGTTCAAGACAATCCTTCTTCCAGGGAAGCCAGAAGATTGGACACCTCTGATGCGGAGGGTTCTGTTTGGTGACTGGCTTTAGTTAAGGGAATAGAGTTGTCATCAGACCTGATGCTCCAGGCTCTACCTCCCAGCTTTGTGTGTGATTCCTCGAGAGCATACATCCCATCCTTCACTCACATCTGCCATTAATAACCTGTCGATGGGACCTGTACTTTGCTTGTTCCGTGATGTGTTCATTTTGGATCTTTTTCATATGCCCTCCTATCTTAAGCCTGCATACATAATTACTATATTTTCTTTTCTTTTTGAGATGGAGTCTTGCTCTGTTGCCCAGGCTGAAGTGCAGCGGCGGGGATCTCAGTTTACTGCAGCTTCCATCTCCCAGGTTCAAGTGATTCTCCTGCCTCAGCCTCCTGGGTAGCTGGGATTACAGGGACCCACCACACCTGGCTAATTTTTGTATTTTTAGTAGAGATAGGGTTTCACTATGTTGGCCAGGCTGGTCTCAAACTCCTGACCTCAGGTGATCTGCCCGCCTTGGCCTCTCAAAGTGCTGGGATTACCAGCGTGAGCCCTTACTATATTTTCTATAAGGCCAGACTCCAAAATCATTCTGAAGTCACTTCTTGAAGCTATTTCTTATTTTCTCTCTTCACAACAGTCTCCCTTCTCTAAATGCTTCTTAATAAATTTGTCAACATATTTCCTATATATTTATTGCTTTCGTCAATTCATTCAGTAAACATTTTTTGAAAGTCTAATGTGTTATTTAATGAATGTTTACTAAGTGCCTTTATTATTATTTTTTGAGATGAAGTCTTGCTTTCTCACCCTGGCTGGAGTGCAGTGGCACAATCTCGGCTCACTGCAAGCTTCGCCCTCCAGGTTCAAGCGATTCTCCTGCCTCATCCTCCCAAGTAGCTGGGACTACAAGCACCCACCACCACGCCTGGCCAATTTTGGTATTTTTAGTAGAGACGGGTTTCCCCATGTTGACCAGGCTGGTCTTGAACTCCCGACCTCAGGTGATCTGCCCGCCTCGGCCCCCACAAAGTGCTGGGATTATAGGCATAAGCCACCGTGCCCAGCCCTTTTTATTAAATATATCATTCCATTTGTGACTTGAAGCCATTCTACAGGTAGGCTGCTATTGCCATTTGACAGATGAAGAAGCCTGAACTTGGGAAGATTATGTGGCTTCCTAGAGGCATACAGCTAAGTAGGTTAGTAAGGTCTGATTTGCTCAGAACGGAGGAGTTTCTGCAATTGTGAACTTTTAGAGTCTTGGGCAAGCCAGAATGGTCAGTCTACTGGCCTAGATTTGAATTTTGCTCTTTGCTGACTTTGACCTTAGGCAAATTTCTTCACCTTTCTGAATCTGTTATTTCATCTGCAAATTTTGGTTCTGAGAAAATCAAACAGGTCATGTGTACACAATGATTAGCATGGAGGCACATCTCAAAAAGTAGCAGCTCTTATTATTATCCTTAAAAGACTTTGGGCTGTTAGTTATTTGGGAATTTTATTCATGGGACCTGTGCTTTCAGCAAATCCAAAAGGAGCAAAGTTAATATATGTGGCATGAAGTAGAGGTGACAGCCTCAGGGGCTGTTATCACATTCTTTTCCTTTGCTACTAGATAGAAACTAGAGAAAAAGGAGAAAGCAGACATTAAACAAGTAATTATACAATTGCCTCATTAACTGACAATATTATGAAGAAACACTGGGTTTTCTGTAAGCCTATGGAGGGAGATGGGGCATGACTAATCTAGGTAGTCCTGGTAGGCATCTCAGATGAGGTGATTTTTATGAGCTCTCAAGGGCCAACAGCTGGGCGACTGTAAGTATGGAGGGTTTCAGGTGCTTTCAGTCAGACGGAATAGTATTTAGAAAAACGCTGAGGCTGGAAGGAGCCTGGCACGATTGAGGTTCTGAAAGGTGGCTCTTGTGGCTGAAATACAGAGAAGGAAGGGAGAAGCTGTAGTTTCTGGCTGTGATTCTGGACTCTCTCTGGGTCCTTGAATCAACCTGACTGTGCCAATGTCAGAGGTGTTGTTTCATCATCATTACTATTATCTGCATTTTCACAGCAACTGTCAATAGAGCTCTTACTATGTATCAGGCACGGTGGTAGGCACCTTCCATGCATTATTATTATTATTATATTTTTATTTATTTCTTTTTTTTTTGAACCAGAAGCCTTAGAAGCTAGTATGCATTATTTTATAGGAAGTTCTCAACAGCCCTGAGAGACTGGCATTGTTATCTTTGTATTGATAAGGATACTGAGGTTCATGGAGTCTGCTGACTTGCCCAAGTCATACAGTAAGTAGAAGAAATTGATTGGAAGCTAATTCTATTTTATTGTACAACCTCAGTCTCTTTATACCACACTCATTGCTTCTTCCACAGTCACCCTCTTCCTCCTCAACTCCAACACTCAGCAACATGCAAACTGGTATTTGCTCAGTGGATTATTGCCATGATTATTATTTTGCTCAGCAGATGGCAGGTTTATGACATCACCTTTCCTAAAAGTGGTAAAATAAGGAATATGAAACACCAAAATAAGACATCCTGAATCGTAAAATAGGCATCTACACTATAGGAAGATGAAATAGCATTGAAATAAGCTATTGGATGATGAATCCAAATGAATTACCTACAATGAATATTCAAGGACAGAGTGAAATACGAAGGTAAGTCTGTCATCTTTGAATGACATCACTTTGGCCACTGGATGGCACACAGAAAGTTCCACACCCAGATCCTGGCTTATGGATTCAAATGTTTAAGAGCCGCTTCACTAACTTACTATTGAACACTTTCTCATATGTAATGGGATATAACATATCTATTCCTTGGCTTGTTTGGAGAATTAAATGGAAATACTCATGGAAATACAATGTTTGAATACATAAATGAATTTTGCTTTATTATTTTAACTAAGCCAGTGGTTCTCAAAATGTGGTCCAGATACCCTTAAATATCCCTGAAACCCTTTTAGTGAACTCACGAGGTCAAAACTATTTTCATAGCAGTACCAATATGTTATGGTTCTTTTTCAGACTCATTCTTTCATGTGTGTGAGTGGAGGTTTTCTGAGGTTGCATGATGTATGATATTTGCAACAGACTCAAGGAAGAAGCAGGTGTGAGAATCCAGCTGTCTCATATTAAGACAGACACAAAAGAGATTTACAAAACTGTAAGACCAATGCTGCTCTTAGCATTTTTAAATGTTATTTTTTTCATAAATATGTCACACTATTTTGGTAACTCTCATTAATTTATTTTAAATAATCATTAATTCCACTGTAATGGGATTATTATTTTAAAATAAATAAGTACAGATTTTAAAGTTTCTCAATTCTTATTTCTAATAATATTCATAGATAAAGCCACATGCACACAAAGTTTTTGGAGTCCTTAATTTTTAAAAGGCTGAGGAGTTTTGAGACCAAAATGACTGAAAACTACTGACTACATTAATGTTTATGACATATTATTGATTCAGTGCTGCCTACTCCCAGTGCAGTACAAATAATTTGTAATTAATCCTTAGTAATTCTGACAAGAAAATGCCAACAGCAATGATGTGAAGGCATCCTGCTGCCTTTAAAGGAAGCAAGAGTTAATATGCAGAGACTCAAGTGGTATTTCACAAGAATAATTACATCTGGGTACACTTTAACCCAAGGGCATGGATTGCAAAATGTAATTAGAACACATTTTCTCAAATATTAATCACTAAATAGAGGAAAATCATATAAAAAATAAAAAAGGATCTCTACCTCTTGAAATTTCAGTATGCTAGGCTTCTGGCCAAGGGCATGTGATGGCTTCCTTTCTGCAGTCTTGAAGGGGCCGCCTCATAAGCAAAGCAATGCAACTTGCATTGTGATCCTGATTCTGCTGTTAGCTTGCTGCTCTCTCTGGGGTCCATTTTCCTCATGGAGGTAGGGAGAGAATATCTCCTGGGTCCCTCCTTGAGAGACTCATCTGTATTGAGACATCTGAAACAGAATGAGGAGTGGATAAAGAGGACATTTAGGAAGCCAGCACAGTGATACGCAAGACCAAGACTTTGGATTTAGTCAGAGGCCCATAGGAGCCCAAGGATAGACGGTAGGAAATCTTGCATCCAAAATTCCAGGCGGGATTAAGGGAAAGTAGTAGGTATGTATAAGGAGCAAAGTAGGAGTTTATTTGAGAAGAAGTTGTCACATAATTGATGAGAGCAGGCACTCCCTGAGTAGTACATGGCCACTTCCAAAGCCAGCAAGGGGACCTACCAAGTACAGTAACTTCTTTTGTTAGGTTATGGATTTGAATCTGTTTTTAGGCCAAAATCTTAAAAGGAAGAAACATACTCCAAATGTTGGTCTCCGTCTTGTGACACATTCTTGTGCATCTGTTTATGGCATGTCTAGTGACTCAGCATTGCTTTTTGGATGGGGTACAAATGCTTTATGGTCTCTTTCCTGCTGTCTTTGCAAGTTTATTCCTGACGGCTTCTACAGGCACACTCTCCCCTTCAGCTGATCCTAATCACCTCAGATCTTTTAAGCCCTGATGGAGCTTGCTCTCAGACCCGTCTTTGCACATGCTCATCCTTCTACCTGGAGGCTCCTTCCCCCAAACGGGCTGGCTGGCTAGCTCTCAAGTTTTCAGTTTAAATGCCGTCTTCTTAGAACTGTCTTCTCTGCAGACTAAAGTAAGCTTGTAGTTTATTTGTCTCCATTATTCTCTCTCATGGTACCATGTTTTGGGGCTTCATAATACCTATTATATTTTATAATTTTTGAGAATGAGTATTTTTGGAAATTCCTCGCTACTTTATCAAGTTAAAAAACACGCTGAAGGTTTATAATGAAAACAGCAGTGCTCTGCCTACCAGTCTCTACCACACTTGGTCTTGCTCTCCAGAGAAATCACTTGGAACTGTTTTAGCTAGCTCTTCTAATCCATGCCTCTGTATTTCTAGCAAATATGATTATATTGTTATATATTGATTTATTAATATTAGACTTCTGGTTTCCTCCTATAAAAGGAAAATTTAGATCTTTTATACCTCTTCATTTTTCCTCTTGCTTTGATATT